>PVKA01013582.1:0-44168 GCA_004027165.1 Ctenomys sociabilis | reverse complement strand
TCACTTTTGCTATTATAGCAAACGAAACAATATTTTTTTTAATGGAAGAAGAGTAAACAGTAGGAAAGGACCCAAAAGTGTAGAAGGCTTTCTATTTTCTGCTATAATAGTTGAAACTGTGGAATCTGAAACCTAGTAACGCTGATTGCTCAGATGAGGGTTTTATGTCCTTACCTTCTGCAAGAGGGCATCTATGTTCCCCCTCAGAGATCCTGCTGTACGGTAAAAGTGCTGTCCACGTGAATAGACCCTCACTGAACACACTGTGCCTAACAGAGAGAAAATTCACATGGCACGCTTGCCAAGTCATGCATAGCTCGAACATCGCCCTCGGACTCTTGGCACAGGTCATCTGGATGCACCCACTGTGCTTTTTCTGTCTCGGTGATCCCACCCACAGGCGGAAATACACTTACATTGCTTCATTATTAAAATATTCCCCACAGCCCCCAAGATATGGAAGTGGGCACCAATGGAGACACCTTTCTCTAGCCAAGTGTTTCGTCGAGCTAAATGTTCAGTATTCCTTTTAAGGGCACTAAAGGACACACTTCATATGCTCAATGCCAACCCAGTTCATGGAAATTAAGACTTAAGAATGACTAGCATTACCTTTGGGTCTGGATCGATGCCCTCCTAAAACATTTTTTGGCATGCCTGAAAATGCAATTTCTAGATTCATCAGATAGGCAGCCCCTTACAAAGCCCTCCTTTATTATTGTGCTTATGTTTCCTTCTATGAGATGATTAAAAAAAACCCGACTTACTTTCATAGAAAACTGGATACATGTCCGTTCGTCAACTTGATATGAGACACAAAGCATAAACAAACCCAGGTAGGCCACTAAACAGACCTGTAATGGAGAACACAGAACAGCGGTTGTTATCAGGAAGGGTCCTGATTCTAATGGCATCGATCTCAGTGTCTTTCACAGGTGACATCCACAGTATCAAGCTGCTTGTCTCATTTTACTTATCTTTATGTGGTGTGTTTTGCTCTGATCTGTAGAACACAGTTTTAAGACAGTAAAGCCAATTCATTTCAATTGGGCCAGTGTTTATTTGTGGGACAGATGCTAAGCGAGGTACTTCAGGACATGTATTTTCTTGACTTTCATCAGTTTGTAGTTCAGCCAAAATAAGTATTTGCACTACTGTAAGGCAGGGCACTAGAAGAAATTAAATTGAATCACGCAATGTGAAAGGCTTCACTCAAGATGTGGATATGAAATCGTCTTGCAAGTCATAATAGTAATGACCTCTAACATGTACTAAATACTTAACTATGTGCTGGAGCATTTCCAAGGGCTTTTTATGTCTTTCCTCCTTCTGCAAAGGAGGCAGCAAAGGCACAATGCAAGAAAACAATGGACCCAGGGATACAAACCAGGGCACTTGGGTGAAGGAAAGCCTTATGAGGAGCGCAGAGGTGAGACCACACAACATGCGTTGGAGAGGAAGCAAGTACATACGGTGGCTGAATTAAGTAAGGGTCGAACATAAACGGTAAAATGAAGACGAGAGCATGCTGGAGTGGTTCAGTAAGTGGGGGAACTCCTGGGAAAATTTCAGATCAGGGATGACACGATGTGACATGTATTTCAAGGAAATGAGTGGTGGGGTGGGACAGCTGGCCATGTGGAGATGAGGATGGTATTTTATTAATCTGTGCAATAACATGTTGGGTGGTCAGAGCTCAAGGATAGCAGGCAAGTTCAGAGAAAAGGGAGAGAAGAAAGGCCCAGTGCAAACAGAAGTTGTATACCTTAGCAATTGCATGACTTTTAAGGAGACATTAGAGATGGGGGAATGGCAACTTCTGAGTTTTTGAAGGGCAGAAATCACGAAAGGGTACTGTGCCTCACTGGACCCACGGTGCCAAAAAGAACACAAGAAAATATCCTTGGTCAGTTGATCAAACTGCATTTTCTTTTGCGTGAAGGGGAGATTTTAAAACTGATTAAGACCTTCACTCAAAGCACACCTATTCACATTCAAATCTGCAAAGTTCAAAATGTCGATAAAGTTCCATCCTTTACTGTAGAAAATATAAGTGACATGGTTGCATTTTCTTTTCCTTTTTTTTTTTTTTTCAATATATTTGGTTCAGGGTCTCACTACATAACTTGGACTTGTAGCGATCATCCTGTTTTTAGCCGCTCCGATACCAGGATTGTGCCACCATGCCTAGACTCAGTCATCAGCTCAGCGTGCCTGGGGGCGCGCTGGTGCAGCATGTGGTGCCAGGAATCGAACTCAGTCCCTACGCTTGCCTAAGCAGGTGCTTAGTCTATTGAGCTATCTCACCTGCTCTTGTAGTTGCAATTTCTGGTAAGCACATTTTTCCTAGAGACAGGTTTTGGAAAGAACAGCTGTGCATCACCTAGAAAATCACCAGGGTCTCAGTTATTTTTGTCACAGCTGAGACAAAAGAGCTGACACTGAATGGTAATGGAGGAAGGGTTTGTTTTAGCTCACAGTTTGTGGAGGTTTCAGCTCACAGCTGACTGGCTCCAAGGCAGGGTGGCACAGGGCAGAGGAGAAGCAGTTCATGGTGGGCAGACACAGAAAGGCAGCTAAACACCAGAGCAGCGCGAAGCAAGAGGCCACAGTGACCACAGCAACCTTCTTTCTGTCCCTTATACTTCATCCAGGCTACACATCCCTTGGTGCAGGTAGCACTCCCACCCAGAATGGCCCTTCCCATCATCTATACCCAGAACTATGTCAACCCAGTTGGTGGGCTAATTTGGTACTCACACATCCTCCGTCCCAGCATCTCACACCCTGGACCAAGCCACCTGAAAAAGCCCCACCTATGACTGCATGAGGTTTTTGGGAGACATCTAGATGCAAATCATAACAATATTCATAATTCCCACCACCAGGGGCCACTTCTAGCTATCGACAATCCTAATTAGGGTGGTAGAGCTGGCATCTTTTTTTTTTTTTTGTATATTAGGTAAATGTCTACAAGGTATTCAGGATCTCACTACTAGATTGGACTCATAGTGATCCACCTGTTTACAGCCTCCCAAGAGCTGGGATTCCTGATGTGTGCCACCACGTCCTGTCTCAATTGCCATCTCAGTGTGCCCCAGGGGCGAGGCAGGCATGGCAGGCCTGGGGATCAAGCCCCCAACCTGTTGTGCTATTTGGCCAGCCCTGAGCTGGCATCTTATAAGGTAACATAACACTTTAAGGTAAAATTTTTATCCTACCCTCTCCTTCATTAAATATTCAATACGCTGCCTGTACCTGCATCTTTCCTCAAGTGGAGAGTTTTTTTCTTTTTTTCTATGAGACCATGAAGCCAAAGGCAAAAGCTAAAATAAAGCTTTTAGTGTTGGCTTTTTCCAAGGTTTCCATCCTTAGTACCAGCTTCATGGTTTAATAGCAGCAGATAACGTTTCCTGTAGAGATGCACAGCATTAAAATAAATGAGTGTGGCATGAGTTGAAGAGGTGTGGATGGAAAACAAAGCAGATCAGAGCCCAGGAGGCAGGTTTTCAGTGCAGGGCTCTCAGACGCAGAGGACATGATGCTGAAGGTGTGTGTGTATGTGGCTTACAGGTGGCTGACATTTCCACGTCAGGGATGAAGTTCTTTTTAAAAGCACATTTTAAGAAATACCAAATCAAGGTACAAGTATAATAAGATCTATCAGGACTTACTATGCATTCTCAACTTGTGGATTCAGAAAGCTGAAACATTAGAAGAAAGAACTCCTTTTTGTATGTTGGGAGCAAACCAGGTCAAGGTTCTAAACATGCTTCTATAGGGATCACATGTCCCTACGTATATGCTGCATCCCCTCTTTGGTTTCTGTCTATAGGTGCACAGGGTAAGGGGTTCTGCCCTGCAATTGTTTGGCCCCTAGAGTCTACTGTGCTGAATTTGGCAACTGCCAAGACTTTCTCCCTAACAGACCAGCATTTTAAAAAATCTGACTCTGTGCCACTTCTTGAACAAAATTTCCTCTTTCTGCAGTAGCTATTTCTTTGTAGCCTTCATTTAGCCTGGTTTCCAGCAAGATGTTGCATAAAAATGCATGACCTCATTCTAGAATGTTTCATTTATTCACTCAGCAGAACTTTATTGAAGATATACAATAGCCAGAGCCTGTGCTATTGTATGACTCCGGGAATTGAGAGACGAAAAAAAACATAGTCAGTTACACCAAGGATTATCCAGCCTCCAGGATCTCTGATTCCAGTGGGGCAAGGGAGGAGAGTGAAGTTACAATATTGTAAGCTAATAAAAGCATGTCTACTCTAGGGATACACAGAAGGGATTGCTAACCTGAAGGAGTTTGTGGAGGAAGACGGATCGTGAAGGCAAGGCAGAAATTAGCTACAAGGAAGGTTTGAGGGTATGTTGGGCAGGATGTGTAGTGGTAGTGAAGAAATGTGTATGCAGTAAAGTGTATGTGGTAGAGCAAAAGGCAAAGATGCCTTTTAGAATAGTGCACCTGGCTCTGGAGAATGGAATGAGTGGGGCCAAGATCTGGGAAGAGGAAAACAGGTGAGAAGCCATTCTTCTCCTACGGAGAAGTGAGCTGAGGTGAAGATGGAGTCGGGGTAGCAGCCCAATCCACAAGCTCTAAAGACGAGTAGCCATCAGGCTGAAGAAAAGAGAGCCCTGGGATGGCACTCAGTGGCCTTCCTGACCTGCACGTGCAGGTGGAAGGCACTGACATCTCATGAGATGCAAGACGGAAAAGCAGGAGCAGGACGGGGTGTGGAATGACTAACACTCGTGGTCCCAAAGCTCGGCATTCTGGGCCTAGAGCTGGGGAGTGAGATCAAGGCTGGCAGTGACGATTTATTAGTTGTCGGGCTCTGTGAAACTCCTGAAACAGTAAGAAACACTGGCCTAGCCTAAAAGCAGCAAAATAGAGAGGGATCCAAGTTCACCCAACGAGGAAGAACCTTGGAATCTTTTGAACAGAAAGCATCTTAAATATACTTTTTATAATTTTGGTTACCTATCATGTCATGCCTAAAATATATTATTAAATTAGCTATTCTTTTGGATTTTTTTCTTTGTGTTTTTTTGTTTTGTTTTGTTTTTTTCTTTCTGGTGTGGCCAGCTCAACCTGCCCCCAGGGTAAGGTTGGCAAGGTATACAGTGCTGGGGACAACACCATGATCCGTGCAGTTGTCTAAGCTTGCCTCAGAAGGCGCTTTAGACCACTGAGCTATCTCGCTGGCCCCTCCTTTTGGATTTTTGAAAGCTTCACTTCTCAGTCCTTGTACCCCCTTGCTATAAAGCTTCAGTTCAGATTTTAACTTCTTAGCCATCTGTTAGGATTTGATAAATTCTCAAAAGTGGCTTCTTTTCTTCCTCATGGCTTTGTATGATACAATACAGTATTTCAGTTTATCAGAGAATTTATAGGAAAAAAGCATAAGCATCTGCCAGGGTCCAATGGATATTTTAAACTGAAGGCTCCAGGGCCAGGAGGAGGAGGAGAGCAAATCTCCCCTGCCAGACTGATGCTCTTACTTCCTGAGCCGGCAGGACGTGGGCACATCAAGAAGACAGGGTGTTCTCGCGAGGCAGGGAAAGCTCATGTTAATGAGCAGAGAGCGAGACCAGCCAGGCCTCTCTGGCACAGCATTCCTGGAATCTGGGCCAGGGCTCCCATTAGATATGGTGAGGTGGGGCCCACAGTACCGGAAACAAGCAATTATGTGAGGTTTTCAAGAAGGCTTTTGTCAGACCAGACACCCGGGCCTGAGGTGGACAGGTGATGCTATAGAACACAAAGCCAAGAGAGAAAGAGGTGGCACTAGAAACCAGTGCTGAGAAGGCAAGTGGCATTCAAGGGCTTAGTAAAAGTCTTCATCTGATTGGATAGTTTTGTCTATAAGGAAAGCTTTCTTCAATGGAAGATACAACAATCATCGTTTTAACCCAATTTTAGATACATGCTCCTACAATTTCAATGTGAGGAGAAAAACTTCAGTTCTAAATTCTGCATTCTGCATGAAAATATTTTTTATTTGTTGTGGGTGCAGCCTGCTGTCTCTTGGGAGTTAGAGACCTAAACAAGGCTCAAATGCTATCTGGATGTTAAATCCGTTCCTACATGTGGGAGTCCTAAGTCTTGTCATACCTTGGCTTTGTTATTTATTTGGCCTATCATACCTGCAAAGGTGTCTTTTAAGCAATAGTACCATGGATAGAAAGTGAGTTCAGAGCCAGTGCCTTGGAGATTTACCTACATATTTCTCCTTTTCACTCTGCCATAGCTAGAAGGTATCATCCTAAACAGATGAGAATAAAAATTACTAGCATTTACTTCTCACCACATCATATATATTTGTGTAATCATCTTGTGCCATTCAAACAACCTCCAATTTATTTGCTTTCTTCTTTTTTTAAATGTGTTTGGTACAGGGTCTCACTACACAGCTCAGATTCTTAGGGATCCTTCTGTTTTCAGCCTCAACAGTGCTGGGATTTAGGGGGTGTGCCACCACACCTGGTCTCGGTGGCCAGCTCAGTGTGCCTTTGGATGGGGCTGGCACAGCACACGGTGCTGAGGATTGAATCCCAGGCCCTGTGCTTGCCTAAGCAGGCACTTAATCTGCCAAGCTATCTCACAGGCCCTTGCTTTCTTCTTCTGTCATCAATGGAGCTGCCTCCCCTGTCAAGTGCCTTTGTGTGCTCCTCTTCTGCCTTCATACCCACTCTTTACCTGTGAACTTGAAATGTGTCTCTACTCCTGTGAGCTAATCAACTCCCACCTTCATATTTAAAGAGCTTTAATTTAATCAATATAGTGACAAGATGAACTCGCTTCTCCTGTTTGCACAGTAAATCGATCAATCAGGGAGGCAGCAGAACTGTAAATGTTGCTCTGCACACTTCTGAAGAGAATGTATATGGATTTGATATAATTTGAGTTAAAGTACTAGAAATAATTTTCTACCAATGATAAATATTTACAGTGTGTCAAACGAGTATAGGCTTAGGGGAATTGTAAACCTATAATGTACCAGAAAATTAAATAATAGGAAACAGAATGTTCTAGGAAGATCTATTAAAATTTGTTTTTTTAGATCAAGAGGTCAGGATTAGAATGAATATTTTAGCATGAGTAAAACATTTTTCTTCATTCTTATTGTTGTCTTAGGGGAAGACAAAATATAAGAGACTGGTTCAGAATCCCTTGAAGAGCTTGGTAGAAACTGCTCTCATATACCAAATTCCTGATTCAATACGTCCAAGGGAGAGACTGGAATTCTACATAGTAAACAAGTTCCTAGTTTATACTGACATTGTTGGGCTGTGGGAAACACTTTGAGGACTGCTGATCTAAACACAAGCCTTCTATGTTATGATAGTTGGTGTGGAACCTATTAGAATGATTAGGGATCCAGGGTGATGTGCAAACTATTGGGGGATACTATACAGAGCTGTTCACTGCACACGAAAATAAAATGATAATAATAATAATAATATCTACTTTCAAAAATGTTAAATAATACTTAATATGCACATATGTATATGTGTGTGGTTACCTAACTATCTGAAGAGCTTCAGAAGTATAAACAGTTGTATATATATTCACTATGCCTTCAATTTTTTAAATTAATAAAAAATAATAATATTTATAGGACAATAATAAAAGCACTGGCTTGAATTCTGCCCTATTAAGAAATGTCACCTTTTCTAATGTAGGAGCCCTTTACACTGCGGATACCCCCATTTCTCTGGACTTCAACACTACATAAATACAACTTCCTTTTAGAGTTTGTGGGCTCCGCGCTCTGGTTGATGACCTGAGAACACCTCTAAGTTGTCAAGGTGACATGGGATTCTGCTACTCATGACAGACAGCACCCATTCCAATCCAAAGCACAGGCATCTCCTCCAGAATTGTACCACTTCTACAACGGGATGACAGCAAATGTTTATCAACCAGTTGAGGAAGAACGGCTGCTCACACCAAGTGCTAATTTTTTCTGTTTGTTTGTTTTTTACAATGGGGGATCAAACTCAGGACCTTGAGCTTGCCAGGCAAGCACTTATGCCGCTGAGCTATCTCCCTGGCCACCCAAGTGCTAATTTCTATGACACAACAACCACAAGCACGGCTGACCATCAGGCATTCTCTAGCATGCTTCCACTTCTCTGCCACGTTGTCTGTCTCCTCTTGAGTCCCTTCTTGGACAGAATTATTTGATTTCCAACTGGGATTGCTTTGCACTATATTTGGTGTTATCAGTGGTTATTAATTATTTGGGATGCCTGAAAGCAGCCTGCTGAGTCAAAACAAAGGAGCAGCAAAGTCAGACAAGTAGAGATCCTCATAAATAATGCTTCCCTTGTCCCTAAGAGCTATGCCCCAAGACCTTCACCAACTGCCTGAAACCACAGATAGTATTGAATCCTATGAATTCTATATACAGGAAAAAACACTATGGGTTTTTCCTATATACACACACTCCTTTGAATAACATTATATTAGGCATTGAAAGAGATTTACAAGAAAAACAAACAATAAAATAGAATTATAGCAATGTGCTATAATAAAATTGTCACACTGCTACTCTTGCACATTGAGGCCCTGATATATGAGACAGTATTACTTGAATGCAGTGACAGTTTTCTTGATAACCCAGACAATTATTCTGAGTCAAGGGTGGGTAGCATATACAGCCTGGATACACTGGACAAAGGGAGGAGTCACAGGAGGAATCTGGACAACAGGAGGGCACAAGATTTAACTATGCTGCTCTGAACAGCATGCAGTTGAAAATACTAAATAGGAAATTCCAAAGTTGAAATAAACTTAAAATTTAAAGTTATTGTTGGTCACGGGTAACTGAAGCTGCAGAAAACCAAACTGTGCATCAGGGGCCCTGTTGTACTCACTCGCTGATGCTTGGTACTAGACAGAAATGATTATAGCATCATCTGTGAGATCTTGCTCTCGTGGGCACTGCCATCTGGTATCATCCTCCAGTGAAGCTTAGCTCAGCACTTTACCATGCTAGGAAAAGGGAGGAGGAGGACGCAGGCGTTGACCTTCAGAATTTATACTTCTGTCCTCACTACGCAGGAGAGCACCTGACGTTCAAGAAAATCGATTACCACGTCAATGGTGTAACACTGGGCAATGCCACTGGAGGAAAAGAGCAGCCAAATTGAGCTCATACCTCTCCCTTTCTGCTCACCTATCAGGACTCCTCATCCCTATATAATGCAAGAAGTCTGGAATCAGATTTTTTTTTCTACTATGCATTGTTTTTAAAGACAATGTTTCAGTGATCATGAAATAGGACTTACATATAATAGCATTATGAGGGATATCCCTGGGCTGGGGAGATAGGCAGTCTAAGTGCCTGCCTGACAAGAGTAAGGACCCAGGTTTGATCCCTGGTACTACATGCTGTGCCAGCCCTTGAATCATGGGAGCACTATGCTGGCCACAGAAACTGGGCATGGAGGGCACATACCTGTAACCCCAGTGCTGGGGAGGCTGAGACAAGAGGATCACTATGAGTCTGAGCTGCACAGCAACACCTTGTGCCAAATGAAGGATATCCCTTCCCTACATTTATTAGTATAGTGTAGTATAGCATAGCATAGCATAGCATATTTTTAGGTCAAAGCAAAATATAAAGACCCAGAAATGTATTCCTTCCCCTATTAAGTAAGGCAAAGAGGAAAAAACACACTAAAAAATAAGAAACATCAAAATACACTTCACTCAACAAACAAACAATAACTCTATTTGGTTGATTAAAAACAAGTATAAAACTACAAGTATAATGAAGAAGACAGTGGTACATAATGGAAAAGATCTGAGCTTTAGAATTTAAATCTTGGGTTTGTTTATTTATTTACTGGTTAAATTATTTCAAGTAAAGTTAATTTTTTTTTTTTTTTTTTTGTCTTTTTGAGACAGGGTCTCACTATGCAATTCAAGCTGGCCTTAAGCTCACTTTGTAGCTCAGGCTGGACTCGAACTCACAACAATCCTCCTGCTTCAGCCTCCCCAGTGCTGGGATTACAGGCATGCGCCACCACGCCCGGCTTAAAGTTAATTTTTTAACCATAGTTTCCTTATCTATAAGCGAAGACAATATTTAAATTGTATTAAATGTAATGTTAGATTTATAAAAGTTAATAATCAGTGACAAAAATTATAGGATTAAAAACTAAATGGCTAAAAAAGAAAATTTAAATGATTAACGTCAAAGGATCAGTGATAATATAAACAGGTACTTAACGATAATATATATCTTATAGCTAGAGAACTATTAGTAACAACCACTAACATTATTATTACAAATAGAGCCATGTATACATTCATTAGAATACACCACGGTTATTAAGTTAGCATATATGTAAAGACTCTTAACGTACTAGCAACAACCATGTTTAGTATGGACCCTGTTGGGACCAGGAATATAGCTCAGCAGCATAAGTGCCTGCCATGGCAAGCGTACGGTCCTGAGTTGGATCCCCAGTACCAAAAAAATAAAAATAAAGAAGAAAGAAACTGAAGAATGGAGACTGACTTGGTGACAAAAATCATGCAGTAGACTTAGACTGAGTATCACCAGCAGTTGGCATGAACTTCATGTAAGGAAAAGTCATTAAATCTAGATGATGTGGTGTTTTGAGGTTAGTGCTCAATAGTCTTGTATGCCTGACACCTTACCACGCACCTTATGTAAGTTACCCCATTTCATCCCCACAGAAGTCCTCTCAGGCTATCACTGCTATGAATTCCATTTTAAAGAGGAAGAAGCTAAGCCCAGAAGGGCTTCATGCTGAAAGGCACGATCCACAGCACGGGGTTGAAAGCTGTACGGGCCATAGCACAGACCCTGACAGCTCTCTACACGAGAACTCAGATATCTGGCAAAGGCTCTGGAAGCTGCTTTCCTCCTGCATGGCTAAAGCTTCACTCCTGAGGCCCAGTGTGGGTAGGAATCTCATGAACCAGGCTGGATGAGCCAGCTACTTAGGCACTGAGATCCAGTCTTATCGTGTGCACAGTAGAAAAGAAAACAACACTTACTTTAGAATTTGTTTTTCAGGATCTTAAGTAATGTACCTGGAATCACAGTAAGTACTGTTTTTCTCCTATTTCTTCGGACCTCAAATGGAGCCAGTGTAACTGACTCCGAAATTCGAGCTGAAATGAATAACATATGTAAATATAAGCACTTTATCACATTTTAGAAATAATCTCATTCTGTTCTTCTAACAAACACTCATTGTGTACCTGCCCTGTACTCTCCGAGGTGTGATAATCCATAGAGAAGAGAAAAGATAAAAATCCCTTCTTTGCTAGCGAGATAGCTCAGCAGACTAAGTGCCTGCTGAGGCAAGTACCGGGACCGGGTTTCGATTCCCAGCACCACATGTTGCTCCGGCTCTGCCCCTGCACCCCCTGAGCTGGCCACCGAGTCTGGGCATGGTGGTGCATGCCTGTGCTCCCAGCACCAGGGAGGCTGAAAGCAAGATCACTATGAGTACGAGCTGCATGGTGAGACCCTGTACCAAATATTTTAAAAAAAAAATCTTACCTCAGTAGGCCTTAAGTTTTAGAGTGGAGAAGTAGTCTTCAGACAAACATATAAACACATCTCTATTCTGAGAACCCTTGGCAAAAGTTCTGGGGGCAGATCACGGATTATCATAAGGTTCTTCCCAACAAGCATGACATAGAACGATTAACAAAACATACACCATAAGAAAAGTGCACGGTCATCTCTAGATCCCCTTAAAAAAATGAAAACCAAAGAAACCGCAGGGTAAGTTTGCTGTTGTTTTTCCAGGAGACCTTTGAAGCTCTGTGATTTCAACATGAATCCATCACATGTAATCAAAGATTCTACAGCTCCACATACAACATGCTTGGACCTGGACAGGCGACACCCGAGGGCAACTAGATAAGAGTCTCAGCAAATAGGGCTTCACAACTAAAAATAGAGGTGGGGCAGATCTCAGAGCCAGCCAGGATTTGGCTGGCGTGAGCTCAAGTCCAACTCCACTGCTCTTCAAGTAATGGGCATGGAACAAGATGGCTGGTAGAGCCTAAATCACGTCATGACTGGGGTAATACCAGCGAGGCACACTTCCTAAGTTGGTGAAGGATCAAACGAGATGGCATATGTATACGGCTTAGCTTCATAACCAATACATTGAAAAGATAGTCATTAAATACTTGTCAAATAAAGAAATAAATCCATTCATTTAGTGACTTGTGCTACTTTTGCTTTCGTTGCCAGAATCCCTTTATCAAACATCTTTGCAATAATGTTGACATAGATAGTTTGCATATACCCAAGAGGCCTTAAACTCTTGTTTGCTTCTTTTTGTTTGATTTCTGCCACAGACCTGTTTATTGTCTACCACCCAGGAATTGCCAATCTCAGTGAGCACGTCGAGCTATGTGTGTTTCTCTGATTATACCACTGTGGTTTTACAGAGCTGAGTATTTCATTTCTGGGGGAAGAGAAAGTGTTATTCGGTAAAATGTATGTTTTGCACTTGACAGATTCAAAATTAATATTACTTTTTAAAAAATACAGTGGGTCTCCCCCAAGCCTGGTGCACAAGACATTCATGGCAAATTACAGAAGTAATTTGGGGTACGAATATAAAAACTGTAGACTAACCCAAACGTTTAAGGAAACCCGAGCATCAAAATGTGGGGAAATATGGTAACAACTTATCTCCCGGTGGTGAGCATTGATGTACAGAAATTAGCCATCAGAGATCTAATCGTAATCTTGAAGGTTTTTCCTTGTTTTTTATGACACTAGGCTCAAAATAGCTGTTTCTTTTCCACTATGAATAAAATAATAGCTAGCTAGAATATTTTTCTTTTTAAGTTGTCTCCTATCTTTCCTTTCCTTTCCTTTCCCTTTTTTTTATTTCTGAAGATTGAACCTAGGGCATTTGCAATGAGCTATGTCTCACGTCACTTGTTCCCCAAGCTCACCTGCCCAGGCTCAGCTCCAATTTATAATCTCCTCCCAGGCTGCTGGGATTACAAGCATGAG
Organism: Ctenomys sociabilis; assembly: GCA_004027165.1. Taxonomy (NCBI): domain Eukaryota; kingdom Metazoa; phylum Chordata; class Mammalia; order Rodentia; family Ctenomyidae; genus Ctenomys; species Ctenomys sociabilis. The sequence goes on along the minus strand of PVKA01013582.1, from coordinate 31,128 downwards.
CTACCACACCTCGTTTAGCAATAACTTTTTATAGCTAAGAACTTTTACTCAGCAGTGGCCTATGATACACCAGGAAGATATTCAATTAGCTGTTATTTTAAATTAGGAATATACAACTTCAGCGCTTCACTGATTTAAGTCTGTTATTATTAGAGCAGACGCTGTTGGAAAGCTCTGGTGCAGAAATCCTCGCTTTACAAAGAACTAAGTTCTCCCTGTACATCAAAAGTTGGGCTTTGTGACACACAGGCTCATCTACAAACTTCCATATCTTTCTGAAAGTTGGAGGGGGCAAATTTTTAATATTTGCTTTGCAAAGATGATCCAAGAGATTATTTTTTTAAATTAAATAAATACTAGAGATCGAGGTCAAAATTTCCCAGAGAAAAGGCAGTTCCTCATATAAATAATCACTCACACACACACACACACACACACACACACACGACTTCCTCTTGGAGTGAAAAGAGAAAAGACACTTCTTCAACCACACCTCACTTCAGTGTCTCTGAACAGCCATTCAATCTTTCTCTTCATTCTTCTTTCTCAGTTTAATTGTCTTTTTGGTTGAAGAGTTGATAGCTGACAGGTGTATGTCTGAATTAATATAAATGGATGCATTTTTTCACATGTGAAGCACAAGGATATCTGTGGGGCTGGCCAAATAGCTCAGCGGATTAAGGCGCCTGCCAGCAGGCTCAGGGGCCGAGAGTTCAATTCCTGGGCCCACAAGGCCAGCCTCACCCCAGGAACGCGCTGAGAAGGTGACTGAAACAGGGTGTGGTGGCGCGCGCTTGTAATCCCAGCTCTTGGGAGACTGTAAACAGGAGAATCACTAGGAGTCCGATCTAGTAGTGAGACCCTGAACATCCTGCAGACCCTTCCCTAAAATACAGAAAAAATAAAAAATTACTTTTGTGTCAGCGGACTAAGCACCTACATGGACAAGGGTTTGATCCCTGCTACTGCATGTTGCGCGGGACCCGCCCTTGGGGGGCAAACTGAGTGGACCACCGAGTCTGGGCTTGGTGGCTCATCCCTGTAATCCCAGCACTGAGGAGGCTGAAAACAGGAGGATCACTATGAGTCTAAGCTTGTGTGGGGAGACCCTGTACCAGATACATAAAATGAAAAACAGAACAAAACTACTTCTGTGCTCATAGCATTAAAAATAAAAAAATCGGCCTATTCTCACCTGTAACTTCCTCCACTCTGTATCTCTTTAAAAAATAAATTGCAGCGCCACAATTTCTGAGATTTTGTGAGGGGATTCTTGAGCAAATTATTGCTAGCCACGAGAATGAATTGACCAGCTCTGATTGATAGAGAAAGAAGCATAGAGTGTCGATCTGCGATCAATACCAGGCTGAGGTCCTTTGTAGGAATGAGATACCTGATTCCCAATTCAAGGTGGTGAGTTTTTATTATGAGTTGAAAGTATTCAATATCCAGAATTATACTTGTGTTTTCCTAATAGTTTCCAATAATTCTGCTTTGAAACTTGCCTTGCTCCATAGCCTGGCTGGTTCGGTTGTAGAAGCACAGAAAGACTGGGAAGAAAAATGTATGGCCGGGTGGCTCTCCTACTTCTCAGCACACCCTGTGTTGTACAGGTGAGGATGTGCCACCTTCTTAGAAAACTAGAGTCATGGAACTGCCAAAAACAAGCTGGAACTTGTGAATAGTAACTGGATCAGAGGAGAGTGAATCACCTAGATCCTATGGAGAGAATGTGCTTTCTTTAATGTTTCTACCCAAAGTAAGCATGCCACTAGAAAGCTAGGATGGCACGGAGGTACTAAAATTTGAAAGTTCCAAACCCTTCTTGAAAGTGATTGCAAATTACTCGACATTTTACAACCTCAAACCTTTTTAAATTCGGTCAAATATTTTCTTGGATTTTTGAGACAGGGTCTTGCTATGCAGGCTGGCCTTGAACTCACAGCCATCCTCCTGCCTCAATCTCCAAAGTTCTGGGATTACAGGCAGGCGCCACCATTTGTAGTTAATACCACTCAATCTTGTGAATGCATGTTCCATCAGCTCTGAAAACTAGAAAAAAAACATCCCACAGCTGCCCAGTGTCTGTCCTATCGAGGGTCCTTCAAGTAGAATGCCTCCAGATGGGATCTCATTACAGTATTTTAATACAGATTTGTGTATGCAGATGAGGATTCTTAGTTCATAGGAACTTCTGGGCATTTTGCCAGTTGTGTCCTCAAAAGATTGGAGAAACACAAACAACAGAATTGTTAGGCAATAAAATTGGTTATGGATCAAAACCAAGGTAAAATACTGGTAGGATATGAGTTGTGTCTTTGACCCAAAATGTCCTTTATCTTTCTTATTTATCTGGTGCAATGATACTCCTACTTTAACTACCTTAAATCCATTGTTTAATCCTTGTTGGAGGTATTCTCTATCTCCAAGAGGTGCTCAATGTGTGGGCTACTTAGTTAGTATATGTTAGCTCATTTATTACCCAAAATATGTGTTAAGTGAAAAAAAAAAAAGCCACATTGTATAGAACATTTTAATTCAGAGAAAATATCCTAAAAGTGACTCTGAATAAAAACTTGGTTATTTAAACAAATGAAGCATGAGAGGGATAGGGAGATGAAGAGAGACAGAATGGAAAGAAGAACAGGCAAATGTTTGAGTAAACAAGGCATAAAAAATATATGTATTGGTTGCAGCATATACTGCTTAAGGAGATTTTGAACAAACTCTAAAAAAATACTCATAACTTGATCATGGACATTTGCACACTGATTGGATTCTGTGAAATTAGCTTGTTAAGTGTGATAATGGTATTTTGGTTACTTATAGTTTCTGTCATTCAATTTAGATAGTAAAAATATTTATGCGTGAAATTATCTGAAGTGGAGGATTTACTCCAGAATAATGTAATGTGTGGTACATGAGGGTGGAGGGAGGACAGTAAGACATAGATGAACAAGGCTGACCACACACTGAGCACTGTGGAGGCTGGAGGATGGGACCTCTTCCAGCTCATTCTATAATGACCGAGGCTCATTGTATAATTTTATCTCCTTCCTGTATGCTTGAAATTTTCCATATGATCAGTCTAGGGAAAATGGCTCCAGACATAAACTATTAAGACACATGGCAAGACAAAAATATGTGGAAGTGTTTCACCCTCAAATAGGGTCTACTAAATTAGCACACAGCAAACCTCCTGGAGGATGAACGCATACGCCAAAATTAGCAAACGCAAGAATGAACTTATTAGTGAAGGTCAGCAGTTGTGTGCATAGTAGTGCACACACTCTGAGGATGGAAGCCATAAGAACTCTGAATAATGGAATTAACACAGGGAATCCATAAAAAGGTATATTAAAAATTATTAAAGACACACAAGACAGTTGAAATCACAAATGAAGAGCACTTTTTTCAAACACCAGAAATATTTGAAAGTTTAAAAATGCCAGGAACAACAAAATACAAATTCTAGAAAGGAAAAGAAAAATGGATAGAATTAGAAACTCAATGGAGAGAGAAAAGGCAGGTGAAAACCTAGATGGGGAGTGGTGATTAGAAGATCTGAGGAAACAATAAGAACATTCAGCAGAGAGGGACAAAGACAGATGGACTTCGATAGGCTAGGACATAGGGCAGCTAGAGCAGAGAGGCTCCAAGCCCCACCTCACAGCAACTTTAGAAAAATCAAGAACAGAGAACTAGAAGGGCTGGGGAGATGGCTCAGTGGAATAAGTGCTTCCCTGACAAAGGCAAGGGCCTGAGTTCAATTCCCAGTTAAAAAAAAAAAACAACAGAGAACTGGGAGGGAGAGGCTGATTTTTTTTTTTTTGAATTAATGAAAAACGCAAAAATCTTACATTCTGGAAACATTGGCAGTCCCTAGAAACTAGTTAGATATATGGTAGCTAAACTGTACAACATTGAGAACAAAGAGAAAATTCCGGAGAGCCATCACCGAGATGGGTGCGCTCCTTATGTGGGTACAACCTTAGAAGCTGAGCACGCTCACTGGCAACAGCTGCACTCCAGAGATGGAAATCATATTTTGAAAACACTCAGAGAAAAAACTGCTATCAAGCTACCACTAGAGGAATGCTTTTTAATTGTTAACTGAGGGCATCTACTAAGTAGACTAAAATGATTAAGCGGAAATGGGCAGAATTACAAGGAGAAATAAATCTCTATATTTTTGGAAAATTCAACATAGACTGATCAACAAACTTTAGATCAAACAGAAAAAAGAAAAACAACAGTAACTGTAACATGATAACAGTAATTAGATAGAAGATTAAGCATGATGACAAGCTTGATTTTGCAAGTGACTAGAGAACGTTAAGCCCCAAGTGAGACAATCAGCATTATTTGCATACAGGCATGGAATGTTCGTGAAAATTAGCCTGAAAGTCTCATCAAAGATCAAAGAATTTGAATGATGGAAAACACAAAATGAACACACAGTAATTTAGTTGAAGCCAACTATCAAAAGACAAGCAAAACAAGTCAAATAAATGATCTCTTCTTTCTTCGTGTATAGAATGTATACATTTCCATTGGGTATGTGGTGTACAGCTGTAACCCAGCACCCGGGGAGGTTGAGGTAGGAGCATCACAAGTTCTAGTCCAGCCTGGCCAATTTAATGGCTTACTGAGAACTTGCCTAGGAAAATAAAATAAAATAATAACATAAAATAAAGAGAGGAAAGGCTGGAAATGTAGCTCAGTATGAAGGCTCTGGGTTCAATTCTTAATACTAGGGGGGAGGATGTATAAATTCCATAAAAATACTCAAAGTATTTTTCTTGGAATGTCAAAGGTTATTTTTTGAGTGAAGAAAGAAGCAAAAATGGATAAGACTCATGCAGACAGTTTTGAAGACGAAGACGGGGAAAGGCTGGCTGTTCATCCTGTCACCTTCATAATCAGAGGCATGGTGGTGCTGTTTTCCAGTGGACAGTACGATACTGATGTGCTAATAGACAAAACAATGGAACTGAAGAGAATCGTGAATGAAATTTAGTATGGGAACATGACACTTGATAAATAGGCATGTCAGATCCATATGGAAAGGACTGTTTATTAACTGGTACTATGAAATTAGCAATCTGTATGAGAAAATAACTAAAGACAGAACCTATTTCGTGTCACTTACATAAAGTTCACTACATGCATAGACACAGGAAGCAAACCTTTAACATTTCTAGAAAGTGGCATAAAATTTCTTTATAGTATTGAAATACGGAGAAGTTTCTTTAAAATATAGCAAAGAACATATCATTAAAAGGACCAATAATTATAAAACTATTAAGATTAAATATTTTCATAAGAAAAGCACCAACTCAAAAAAACAAATTCTCAGTACTTAGAACTAAAAAGTTTAGTAACAAAGTAATAAGTTGTAAAAAATCAGTCAGTGAGAATCTATAGCAAATGTTTTAATAAAATAAATGACAAGAATCAAAATGTCCAATCAACATAAAAATGTTCAACTCTAGTAGGAATCAGAGAAAAAAAACTAAACATACCACTCCACACAAATAAGAGAGATGATTAGAAGTAATAATCAGTATAAACTTGGATTTATAGGTGATTTGGAAGAGTAAACTGACTGCTCATTAATTCACCTTCTAGAAATGTACCTTAAAAAAGCTAAAATATACACACAAAAAGCCAGGAACTACAATATTCATTTGACAAGAGATTGTTTTGCAAAAGTAGGTATTAATATAATTGTGGGTAACTATTGTCATATAAGATAAAATAAAATTTTATAAATTTATATTATATTATATATTATATTATTTAATTTATATCATATATTTAAAATTTATAAAATTATGAAGCAACATTGGCACATAAGACAGAAATCATCACTGTAACTATAATGCTTTCCTTCTTTTTTTTAAAAAACAAAAACCTGCTAGGTGTGGTGGTACACACCTGTAATCCCAGTACTCAGGAGGCTGAGGCAGGAACTGATGTGAGTTCAAGGCCAGGCTGAATTGCAGAGTGAAACCCTGTCTTGAGGTGACAAAATAAAATAAAATTTTTAAAAAATAAGTAAAATAAAAGTATGAAAAATATTACAATTTGATGAAGCTAGGGATGGAATTGAAATTCTTATAATTAAAAAAAATCGTAGGCTTGTCCATACTCATTCAAACTCACACAGAAGTGAAAATCATGATTCATTTCCAGATATGTTTTGGAAAATGGTTAGAAATTAATGACCCAGGCTTCTCCTCCTACTTGTCTTACGCCAAAGCTAGAGCCCCTTCCACAGTTCAGGCTCTGCCTTCATCACTTCTGACCTCCCCTTGAGTTCCAAAAAAGGTCCAGGATCAGTCACCTGGAACTTGGGTGTCTAAATTGTCCTGTACTGAACTGTGAATGGGTCTCTATTGCAGTTAGGCACCTGGGCAAGTCTACTCTATCCAGCCCTTGGAAATACACAGAGAATCTGGTGGTCAAGATGTCAGAAGTTCTAACGGACTGAAGTACTCTTTCTTTCAGAGGCTCCAATTCCTTCTCAAGCATCTAATTCACTTGTGAGTGACTTACAGCACGCTAGTCACCCACAATTGTATCAGTACCTACTAAAACAGTCCTCTGCCAAAGAAGGTTTAAAAAAAAGAAAAAAGATTGTGTTCCAGCTTGGTTTTTCATGAATCAATAGGAAAAATAACATCGGCACATATTTATGGGAAAAAATACAGAACTTATATTTCATCTGTTTCATCTTGTTTTCAAGCCCTCAGAGGTGAGAAAGGAATTTAATGCGCAGTTAGCCTGCTCCAACGGTGTAGCTATAAACCGGGTTTCATAACTCTGGCATAATTAAGCAGGTTCTCATATTAGGCCCTGTTTTAAAAATGACTGCAGAGGTAATTCTGCAGTCCCGCATGCCCTTTGGTATCTATGTGAAATAGTATCAGAATTAGAAATCTATTAAATAGAAACTATGATCAATCAATATAAATTCAATTATATAACCTCCTAATACTAGCACAAATAAGAAGATACCTTGTTCAACCTTGGAAAAGAATATTATCAAGTGGCTTTTGTAAGTGGAGCACTTTAAAGAAATAAAATGGAAGGGAACGTTAAGCAATACACAGCAGCATCCCTCTTGATCTGCACGTGGCCCTGTCCTTTCTGTAGGTCAGCCTCCCCCAGCAGCCGGCAGCCTGTCCTGCGTGCCTGCCATGGCAACACAGTTAGCCAGACACTGAGGTTTTTGTAAGGGGTATGTGTGTGTGTGTGTGCATGGCTAAGGAGAAAGGCAAAGAGGCTTCAGGGAGTTTTCCCAGTGGAAAACTTGGTGATGCACTAGACTGGGCATCTTGAAGGAGAATTATTTATCCAGGCTTTTATGACACAATGGTCCTGGTCATTCGGTGTTCATTAAAAAAAATAAAAAATTATAGGTGATCTCAGAGGCCTGAACACAGATCTAAGCCCTTGAATAGGCTACTTGCTGTTGAATAAGAGAGTAGAATCCCGGGATACTCGGGGTGAGGTTGGTCATTCTCTTTCCCAGTCAAACTAGTGGGGAGAATGCATGGAGAAGGGTACAGGCTCACCAGGCAGGTTGCTCGTATACTTAAGCCAGGGCTTAGAGTGTTTCATTCGTGTGCATTTATGAGAAAGCTATTTTTCCTTTCTTGATTTCTTTTCTTGTTTTAACCTTGGAGTCCTAGCTTACCCTTCTGACAGCCTCAGGTCCCCATGTCCTGGTGTCACTTAGCCACCCCTAAAAATCCCCACGTACACACCAGAAGCCAGGATGAAAACAAAATGCTCTGCCTGGCTCCTAAAACAGGTCTCTTGTACAGCTTTGCTGGCACAGCTAACTGGAGATAAGGCTCAGCGCGGGCCTAATGGTCCAGTATGTGTCCCATACCTGATACCTTAGATGGCCCAAGGGTGCTATTCCTTTTCTGTAGTCATATCCTCATCAAGGTCTAGGTAGCACATTACCAATTCCACCTCTTTTCTGGTCTCCTGTCATTATCCTCTATACCACAGAGATGCCTCGATAATAACTTATCTGAAAGAGGTGTTTTAGTGGCTCATGCTAATGAATGCACTTTAATAACAACAATCTGACACCTTAATAACAACAGTCGAGTGGGCTGTCACTAAAGCAGCCACTGCAGGACATCTCACCCCATCTCCCAGCACCAGGCCAGGCCAGGAAGAGCTGCTCAGTTCTGCAATGACAGACACAGGCCCAGGGAAATCAGCAGAACCCAAGAATGTGTGATTGCAATCTCCTTGCTTTTCTAATGTCCGGCCACATGCCAGCCTTTGCCACCCGGAGGAAACAGAGTGCTGCAGTTTGGAGGGGGCTGTGTTTGGAGGGGGCTGCAGGGCAGCGGTGTTAGGCCAGAAAAGATCAACCTGACACACAAAGGGCCAACTGGCGACACTACGGCTCCCCTCTGGAGCGTCAGTGGTGGCTGGGTCTCCCTTTGACTGCTCATTTGGAACAGAGATGGGATCTTTTATTATAAAAGGTTGCATCTTTGACGGTTTTTGTCAGCCTTCTCTGCCTTCCCCTCCTCAAGGCTGGGTTTTTTTGTGCACCACTTGGTAAAGGAGAAGAAAGCCCCAGTTTGGGACTTGTAAGGTGAAGGAACAGAATCCCAGGAGAGGGCCTTGAATGATGAAGTGGGTGGGGATCTACCAGGAAAGGACAGACGGGACAAGAGGCTAGTATATCATACTGCCAGGGAAGGGCCACCATGAGGGTTCTATTCTGACACATTCCACAGAACAGAAGAAAGCTTTGATCTGGATTTCAGTACCATCAGCAAAAATGGAAATGGTAACTGCCTGGTACCAATAAGAGCTGAGAAGTGGCTTCTCTGAAGTTCCAAATAGGAATCATGACCCCTCACAGGACAGCAGGCTAATCCCACTGTCAAAGATATCCCCACCATGATACCATTTAGCTAAGCACACCTTGCCTGGGTGTCACTTAGCTGCATCTCTCATGCAATCGGTGAAGTTCCTACCCTACTCTTTGAATTGCATTCACTAGCTAGAGCTTTTTGATTTTATTTTTATAGAAATTTGACAAAAGAAGTAATTGGTATATGCAACGAAAACCAACCCTCCAAATGTTTCACTCAGGATCTGGACCACCAAGCCATGCCACCAATGTACTGCTTGCCATTTGCCAGGGAATGGGCTCAGAATTGTCATCAGAAACATTCAGGCTCCTAGACATTCCAAGAAAGCCATTGACATTTTATTAATAAGATGGAAAGTAAGCTGAAGGCCCATGAAGTTGGTTATACAAATGTATGTCCTCTCCAAAAGTGCTACAGACTAAATTGTACCCTCCTAATATCCATCATAAATGCTTAACTCTCTGCACAACTGTATTTAGAGACGGTCTTAGGAGACAGTTATGGTTACATGGAGTCCCAAGTGACAGGACTGTGGGCTTTATAAGAAGAGAAAGGGATCTCTCCCTCTGTCCAAGCACATGAATCAAGTGGACACCATGGCCAGGCGTGGTGGCACACACCTGTAATCCCAGCACGTGGGAGTTCGAGGCAGGAGGATCATTGGGAGTTCGAGGCCAGCCTGGGTTGCAAAGTAAGCTCAAGGCCAACCTGAACTGCCCATTAAGACCTTGACTCAAAGAGACCAGAACAAAAAAAAAAAAAAAAAAAAAAAAAAGGCACCAGGGTGAGCACATAGCAGTAAGGCAGCTGTTTGCATACCATAAAGAGAGCCCTCAGCAGACCGAAGCCATACTGGCACTCTGACCTTGGACTTCTAGCTTCAGAGCTGGGTAGGCTAGCCTATGGTGGCATTATGTTAGGGCAGCTCAAATGGATGAAGACAGAAAGAAAGCTGTATTTTAGTTAATGCCGTATGTGGAGGTACACACATGTGCATTTTAAAATTAACCAGGGGATGATCCAGGGCACTGCCTTGCTCTGGCATCTGACAGTTATTCCTGCCAAGCTTTATCTCAATACATGCAGATCTGAGGCTGCCTCCGAGCCATCTGAAAGAGGGTGTGCCTCTGAAGCAGGTTTTTATAGCGTTTGTGGTATAAATCCGGTTCTCAGCATCTACTATTTGAAAACTCACTGTCAGCTTATGAACTTGCTGCAATAAACCTGGACTTAAACATTCGCAGCAGACAATGAATAGAAGGTTAATGATGACATCATGAGATCCCTTCCAGGTCTCGAGTTTGGGGGCTGTTTTGATCTGTACTTCTGTTGTTTGCCAGGTTCTAGGCCCTAAAAAAGAACAGTATTTTTCAGTGAAATGTACCTAATTGAAATCTAATGACTAGATTCTATTCCTGTCCTCCAGGAACCCAGAAACATGCATGCCGAGCTCTTCAGTATCCTCTTGTATGTGCTGGTATCATTTGAATGTGGATGCCAACCCTTGAGAGAACAGCGTGAAGAGTGAAGCCAAAGAGCACCTTAATAGAAATGACAGGGACAGAACTAGAGGCCAAAGCAGTCTACAAAGCATCTACTTCTTCAGAACAAGTCAAAAGCATATGGTACCACACTAAAAATCTATTAAAATATTAAATCGAATATTAGGGACTCCCACGGCGCTCCAGTGGTTTGCACAAGATGAGCCTGATCAGAACTGGATATGACAGATAGATAGATAGATAGATAGATAGATAGATAGATAGATAGATAGATAGATGATAGATAGATGATAGATAGATAGATAGATAGATAGATAGAGGAAAATTAAGTAATTGCTACCTTCATAGAAGATAAGATTAATATTGATACCTAGTAATCAACAACATCAATCCTAATATGTCTTAATTTATTCTAATTAGGGAAATGTAAACTAATTCAAATGACTGTCTCTCTCTCTCTTCCTCTCTCTCTACTTTCCTCTTTCTCCTCCTCTTCCTCCTCCTTCTTTTCATCCTCCTCTTCTTCTTTTAGTCCTGTAGTCATTTTATAACATCAAATAAAACATCCTTGAAGTGTTCTGGGACCCAAAATCACATCTCTGGGTGACAGTGCTACCCACTCTAACGGTGGATAAGACTGGATAGAATATAATGGATAAGAGCCAGCAAAGTAGCTCAGTGGACTAAGTGCCTGCTTAGGCAAGCACAGGGGCCAGGGCTTGATCCCCAGCACTACATTCCATACCAGCCCCGATCCCAGGCTTTCTGAGCTGGCTTTCAGAAAATTGGGCATTACAGGTGTCACATGCCTGTAACGCCAGCACTGGGGAGGTGAAAATCTCTCCAGGGGGATCACTACTAGTCTGAGCTGCATAGTGAGGCCCTGTACCAAATACACAAACAAAAGAAGAATATAAAGGACAGAGAAAGAAGTGCTGTGGTTACTCACTGCTTGCTGATTTGCTGTCTTCTGCCTGCCATGAGCCAGGTCCCTCTGGGATGCCCCTGTGCCATGCCACCCTTGCTTGGAGCCAGCTGATTATGGACTGAAACCTCTACAAACTGGGCGTCAAAATAAACCTCTCCTCTTTTACCTTTGGGTGTTGGGTAATTTGTCTCAGGAATGAGAAGAGTAAAAACATGGTATGTGCAAATACTGCCAGATTTCAGGGCCGGCCTATCACTCAGCAATACAGTGCCTGTCTGGCAAGAGCAAGGCCCTGAGTTCAATTCCTGGTACCAAAAATAAATAAATAAAATAGTATTTTATATTAAACCTTTGAAATCTAAACAAAAAAAAAGAAGGAGAGAGACAGAGAGTTACATAGTAGCCCTGTGGTAAACAATATAGAGTGAGAGAATAAATAATTCCTTTTCATCTGATTATCAACAAATTCTATGTGCTAGTATTCCTATTATAAAAAATTGAAACAAAAAATATGGTTGAAATTGCAGAAGTTTCCAGAGGTAACTTATCTTTCTAAGGTAACTTTCAGAGATGAATACATCTACAATACAGGACTTAAACATAATAGAATCTGCCCCCATCTCTTCCTTGTTTTTCAAAGACAGAAGTGATGCTTAAGGATAGCTTTCTCATTATACAAGTACTCCTTTGGCCTTTGTATAATGTAATTGACACTGAAGAGGTGAAACAGGATTTGTTCCATGATTTTGTGCATCTAGTGATTCTGTCCACTCTTAGTACTCCTTATTTTCTGAAGCTTTTTGGGGAAACTTTCGCCAAACCCTTGAATAATCTCTTTTACTTTCACATACTTACTGAAACTAATTTTTGCCAATTAAGTGAATTATGTTCCATTTTTAGACTTGTGAGAACTTCATGTGCCCATAACACAATTTTCTTGCCACCATCTATTATTCATTGCCAATGGAAGTCAAGTCAGGCCACGTGATTATCAGTCCTCACTTCTTAGCAGACTAGTGATACTTTCTGCAAGAGAAACTGTTTCCTAGTGGTACATGGGATGCTGTTAGATCTGGAAGCATATTAAAGTGTCACCATGAGAAATAACAAATTAGTAGGCAGTGTATTCCTAAGAATATAATTCTAATTTAACTTTTCACATGTCAAAATCATGGTATTGAACACTGACCCCATTGTTAGTTTCTTGACTTATCAAAGGGTCTAACAACCTCAGTGCCAAGCCTTTCTGCCTTCCAGTTCTTCTCCATAATTACTATCAAATCATTTTGCTAAATCACTGTCTCTTGCTTTTTCTATTTGTAAATTATAGATAATGACAACATCTGATCCTACTTGCTACACCGCATAGGTCTACTTGCAAATTTAATAGTACATTCTGTGTCAAAATAAATAACAGCTCAAGTTTTCCTTCTATTAAGTCAAACCTTAAAATAGCTTTTAAAAATCTAAATACACCTGCATTCAGAATTTCTTAGAGTAAATTAACATATATTATTGAAATTCTTGACAGGACTTTTAATCATTACATAATCATATGATGAGTTTTATGAATGATATTAAGTAAAGGAACTATGCTTCCCTTTTGCTTAATCCCTTACCTTAAACTCTGTAAAATGATTAATATAGTTGTATCTCTGAGTTTTTACTCCAATGGAAAGAGTGGGAGAATGACAGATGAAACAAAAGAAAACTAGGGAGGGCTGGGGAGATGGCTCAGTGGAATAAACGCTTCCTTGGCAAGCATGTGGGCATGAGTTCAATCCCCAGTTCTGCCAAAAAAAAGAAAACTAGGGAGCACAATAAGGCAAAGAATTCCTATTTTCCACCGGAACATTTCTTCCAAGGGCCAAGATATCAACAGACCCCCTCTGGTGAGGAAAAGAAAGTATGCTCTGAAATGGACTTCAGAGTAGCCATGCCAAGGCCAATAAATCACTGCAAGTGAAATACTTTCAAAGGTAAATGGGCTTTAAAATATTTGTGTAGGTTAAATTTTCTAATAGTAGTATTCATTAGTGTCAGATATGATGAGGGCATATGTCTGTCAAGAATGGGAGAGCTCCTGCAGGTACATGACTCATTATTTTTATACCAATTCGGAGTACTGTGGCCTTTTTTTTCAGAATCAGGGATTGGACTCAAGCCCTTGCACTTGCCAGGGAAGTGCTCATTCCACTGAGCCATCTCTCTGGCCCCAATGCCGAGTACTATGGACACTCTCAACAAATGTTACTCAATGAAGAAATAAGCCAAGCTTAAATATGTAATGCTCTACCTAAACCAGAATGGTATTCATTTGAGTAAAAAGCGAGTTATGTCCCCACCCTTCTTAGATTCTTTTAATCTATACATGGTTTGTGTCAATAAGAATTCTGGAATGATGAACTGATTTGAATATCAACCTGACCCAGCCGCTCAAGCCACAGGGGAAAAGAATACAGATTGAGCTTCTACCTCCTGGGGTTCCTTGTCCCTAGCAAAATCCATCCTCAGAGATGCTATTTCACTTTCTATTATCATTGGGCTGTGACATAACTCTCAAACCACCTTAAAGAACGTTGAGAGAACATATACAAAGTCTCTGTAGCAGCTCCTTTCTCTCTTCCCTTTTCTTTAGAGTAATCTTTCCTAACTGAAGTAAAAAAGACCTCAGTTCTCTCTTGGGTCAAGAGCAAATGGAGAAGTGAACATAGAGGACAAGCTAAAGAAAAGACTAGTTATCTACCTAAAATTTCACTGGACTGAAGTCTTTGATGATAAATCACCAAAGGCCCCTTTAGTTTATAAGCAGACTGAACACTTAGCAAGTCATTCAATCACTGGTCAACCAGAAAGAAATTTCTCACATCAGGGATTTATTCAGATATCCAGGTTGTATAAAGGAAATGTAAATCTCAAATCCCAAATTAGTGGGATAGCACCACCGGAAAATTAAACTGACTGCCACATGGTAAGAAGCAACAAGAATAAATACAAACAGAAGAGCAACACACACGAAGTTGCAGCTGCTGTGGGTTTGTCAGTGCACATTCCCGAAGTGGGTGTGGCTCTGTCTCTGCCCCATGGAATGACCCGTCCAGCTTCGGTCCCGCGCATCTCCTACACAGGGCAAACTTCTCAGGATTCCCCGCAGGATATATGAGACCACAATCACCTTAGACCCCAAAGGGAAAAATGACCCTTCTCCAAGTTCATTTTTATAAGCTCCAGAGAAATTAAGAAAGTACAGTACTGGACGAATCTACTACCCTTGAGATCGATAATAGTAACTTGGCTGAGAACAGAAAGAACTAAGATGGCCAAACTGACATCTTCTAGGTTCAGACTGGTCGGGAAATGCAATGAATCTGAAATGAATGTTCTGCAGAACTGCTGTTAAAATGGAGCTCTTTATTCCAGCTTTGAAGAATGCCATTACCCATGACTGCTTTACTACTAGTGAACGAAACGAGCCAACTCCATGCTTCCGATTAGCTGGGCTTTCTATACATTTATTTACCGAATCATCAGAACAACCCTTATTTTTTTGATCTCATTAGAAAGAAATGGAAGCCTCGAGAAGTTAAGTAACTGGCCCAAAGTTATTCAGCAAATAATGTCCAAGCTGGAGTTCACCACCAAGTGCAATGACGACACATCTGCATTTCGCCGTCTCCCTCTCTGCCATTGCTCTTCCTGAAAACTTGGAAGGGTGCCTGTGACCAACCACAAACAGCATGGCAAGGGCAAGCACAATGTCTGTGTGAGGCAGTGACACGCTGGGGGAACAGCCTTCTTGAGATCCCCCCACACACACTAGTTTCAGGTCATCTCTGCTGGCTGCCCCGCTCTATATAGATTCTCTGTCAAAACATACTTCAAGATGATAGATCTTGAACCAGGGAAACACGCTGTGAGCAAGCTTCCAATGGAGCCTAGATTATAAAAAAGAAAACCAGAAAGAACAGAGACCTGGTTGTATGTAATGCTCCTTGTGTCACACCCTGGATCATTAGGAACATCATATCCCAGGGAGCTTTAGTTCATGAACCTGCACAATTTGTATGTTATGTCTTAAACATTCAAACAAGTTTTTCTCCCCATCCAATTTGTTTCCTTGGTATGGGGCTCTTTGAAGTTAAAATAAAAACTAGGAGACACATTAAAAAAATGATACTCAAAAACACTGAATCAAAGTTTCATTCCTTGTTTTCTTCTAATTTGCCTAGCCTTGAAGCACAGGTATTTTCCCCCTGACTCTGTCGACAGTCATGGGGGTGACTAAAATACTCAGTATATCTTAGTGAAAAGCTATTTTTAAAATTACTTGATTTAGAAAACTCCAATCATGATAATTTCATGAGACCTCTTAGTACACAAATTAAAAGTTTTAAATTACTCTGCAAGCATTTGTGGATTGAAATAATCTTAATTAGAAAATACCTGCATTAATGTATATTTATCAGGTGTCTTTCATGTTTGCCCTGATTCAAGTTTTGAGGGTTGTTTTATGAGCTATAACTCCTATGGTCAGTCATGACTCCACATGAGACTCGCACTCAGAGGCGTCAAGCCTAGTCTTTCCCATCTCTGTCTGGGTTTGGGAATGTCATGGATTTTAGCTTCTTCCTTTAGGTTCAAAGAGGAATAATCTTCCAGGAAAACAGTTTCATGGGTCTAATGAAACAAAGCTCTTGAGAGTTTAGCAAGCCAACAACACTGTGATACAACATGGCGTCAACATGGTCAACCAAATGCAGAGAATGGCAGTGGAGCCCAATGAGAAAATCACAGATGGACCCGATGGTGCCCTTTGTCATGCTCACGAACCTGGAGGAGTCCTGCCTCAGTTCTCCCATTTGAGAAATGAGAATAAATATCCGTCAAGGATGACGTGGGGACTAGAAATGACATCTGGTAGGCTTCTACCAAGGGAGGCACACAGTAGGTACTCAACACATGGCACCGCTTCAACATGAAAGAATTCACCGAGTGAAGCCAAGTGCGCTAGTGTTTCAACACTCATCCTAACAGCTGGGCGTTCTTCTGCTCAGAACAGTACATCCGTTAGCAGACAGGTCCCAAATAGACCTTTGCTGCAGCCAGCGCCCTGGCTTTATCCCGCTTTAGACCTCAATGGAATAAAGCTGGCTTGCTGTATTCCCATTTCCGGCCTTAGAACATTATTTCATAGGAAATACTCATAGAGCCTCGATTTCACAAAACTAATACCACCCAATGGGTCGACTCCAAGCTGTTTTTCTAATCTGACTGAAGCCTATGAACTTATTTCAGTTTTCGCTCTTTTAGGGGTAAGGGCGGCCAGGAGAGGGATCAGGAAGGAGCCCAAGTGAATCTGCTGGTGTTCCTACGGCTGTGCGGTGTGACCACAGTCCACAGCCTTCAAGCTGAGTTCCTGCTAGCTCCAGCGCATGAGTGGCAGGCCCCCTGGAGGCCCAGGCGCAGCAAGCAGAAGGGCACGGTCCTCCCACGTGCAGCTTAGACCCAGGAGACCCGCGCAGCCCCACGGTCACCCCCAGAGCGCGCGCGCGTTAGAGGCGTGGAGCTGGGAAGGGCGCGTGCAGCTGAGTTAGTCTTAGCCCGACCACGCAGCGGCCGTGCATTCCTGTGTGGCAGAAGCATTTAGGCAAAACAGACTTGATGCTTACAATGATCCCAGCCCAAAACGGAGTGTCCCTGAGTAGCAGGGAGGAGCTGATGCTCGCCATAAGGAAGCCCACCACGGTCACGGCGATGCCCAGGGCCAGCTGCAGCAGGGCGAGCAGCAGCGGGAACCGGCAGCCGCAGCACGTCCGGGCCTCCTCCTCCCCGCACTCCTTGGGGGTCCCTTTGCCCGTCTTCGGCCCCGTGTCGTCAGGCCCGGCGGCGTCCGCGCCCGGGGACACCCCCTGACTCCTCTGCGGGCCGCGGGGCCGCTTGTCCCGGCCCATGGCGACCGCGGGGTGCGGGGCCTGGAGCGCGGCGCTGGGCGGGCTGCGCCGGGCCCTGGCGTTCGGGTTACGGAGGCTGAACAAATATGGAAAACATTCAGGCGACTCCCAGCCTCCGCAGGCCACGCGAGCCGCGGCGGAGGGGGATGTGAGGGGGGTCGCCAACTGCCAACGCGCGGGGCGCAGCGCCCACCGGGCTCCCCATGGCGGGGCCCCGGGCCTCTGAGCCTGAGCCGCTGCAGGGGCGCGAGTGTGCCAGCGTGTGCGTGTGTGCGCCTGGCTTCTAGTAAAACCCTCTTGCAACCCCCCAGTATGTTGCTACTGCTGCTGTTTTTTGGGAGGTGCAAGGCTAAGTGGTGAGTGTTTAAATCATTTGAGTTTAATTAATAGACAATTCAATCCCAAACAGGCTTTGCCAGGCTCCAAGCTGTGAAGTCATTTCCAGAAGTTAAATTATTCTAACGTTCCAACAGAGGCAGAGACTTTTCTAAGCTCTGCAAGCCAAATGACAACCAAGCCATGTTTCCCCGTTGAGGTGTTTGCTTTTAACTGTACAGAGACGCTGGGCCAATGGTGGGCTTTTTCACCTGTGTTTGTTTTTGAAAGCTCTTTTAACAGCACCCACCACCAACAATGTCTACAGCCTCTCCAGGCAATGTTGCCTCGAATGTTTAGGGGACTGTCTATGGCTGGAGATCGACATCTTTAGCCAGGCTGTTAACACTTAGGATTTAATTTTATTATTATTATTATTATTTATATTTTTTAGGGAAGGGTCTACAGGGTGTTCGGTGTCTCACTACTAGATTGGACTCATGGACATCCACCTGTTACAGCCTCCCAAGAGGTGAGATTACAGGCACACAACACCATGCCCAGTCTCAATGGGGGTGAGGCCGGCTCGGCAGGTCCAGAGATGGAAACTCTGGCCCCTGCACCTGCTTGTAGGTGCTTTAATCCACTGAGCTATTTGGCCATCCCTAAAGTTTTGTATTTACTACAGGGTTGACAGGGTCTCACTACATAGATGGGACTCGTAGTGAGCCTCCTTTTTCAGCCTGCCAAGTGCAGGGATTAGAGGAATGCGCCATCACACCCAGCTGCAGTCACCATCTCAACGTGTGGGAGTGGGGAGGTGGGGGGATGGGGCGGGGTAGGCTTGGATCGAACCTGGCGGCTACACTCTGCCCAAACAAGCGCTTTAGTCCGTTGAGCTATCTGGCCGGCCCTAGATCTTATTTTCAAACCATCTGTAATATGCTGGAAGAGTATTCAAGACAGAGACAGACCTGGTCCTCCCCTAAAGTCACGACACAGATTAAACTGACCAGTGTTATTCCTTCCTACATCTATTGAGTAACAGGCAGAGCAGATTTCAGTGATGCCTCAGGAGATGACCCCATCACCTGAGGTATTTTACCTGCGTTGGTATGGTCATTTCACTACTGAGAAAACTGTATTGAGCGGCTGCCTAGGTGCTGGAGTAAATTAAGCCTATTTCCAGGTGATTTGCTATTTAGTGTATTTTAAAAGTCTAATTTCCCTCTGTTTCCTCAGAGTTATGAACTAATCATTATCAGCTCTCCTTATAATTTGCAAAGTCCCCTTTCCTTCTCCTCCTCCTCCTCCTCCTCATTCTTCTTCTTCTTCTTCTCATTCTTCTTCTTCTTCTTCTCCTTCTTCTTCTTCTTCTTCTTCTTCTTCTTCTTCTTCTTCTTCTTCTTCTTCTTCTTCTTCTTCTTCTTCTTCTTCTTCTTCTTCTTCTTCTTCTTCTTTTTTAATACCAGGGACTGAACTCAGGACCCTGCACTTACCAGGCAGGTGCTTATTCTACTGAACTATCTTCCCGTCCCTGAAGAAAACATATCCTTATGAAATACTATTTTATAAACTTTGGCACTCCTGGCTGGGGTTCAGATTAGGATCTAAGTGCCTGCTCGGCAAGCTCAAGGACTCAGGTTCAATCCTTGTTACCACATGCTGTGCTGGCCCCACAACCCTGGGTATGTTGTGCAGACCACTGAAACAGGGTGTGGCGGTGCATGTCTGTAATCCCAGCACTGGGGAGGCTGAAACAAGAGGATCACTATGATTCTGAGCACAACCCTCTGTACTTTCTCACTCTATACTTTCTGCACCAGTGAGAAAAATATAGCCCATAGAAAGAGTAACTTAGGAAGTAGAATACAGGTGGGTGCAGTGGCCTGTGCCTGTAATCCTAGCAAACTGGGAGCTGTAGCAGGCAAATGGCACGTTCAGCCTAGGAAACTTAGTAAGATCTTGCTCAAAACAGAACAAAAGAAATGATCAGAAAAACTAAAACAGCTGGGAGCAGAGCTCAGCAGTAGAGCATGCCTGGGTTTCATCTCTACTACCAATAACTGAGAGAAAATAGGATCTAATCTGCACAGCCTGATTCCTCCCAGAGGTGGGAAGCCATGCTGATACTCACCCTGAGGACAGCCGCTGATGAAGGTCATGGTCTCCTGTGGAGCCACTGCCTGACTGGAGTTTCTAGTGTCAACACTTCACGCTGGCATTAGACCAAGGCACCCACTTCACTTAGACCCGAGAACAACTCCCACAGCAGTGCTTGGTTTTTCTATATGAATGTAGGCAGCACTATAGGAAGCCAAATGAATACCTATAACTATTTGCTATTAAGAAGATAACTACCAACTTCTGAGTATCTATCTAGTCTGCCACAAGCGCATCCTCAGTGTTTCAGTTTGTCACCATCACTTCTTACTCCACTGTTAAGTTAATATGTTGATTATCAGAATTCACGCACTTCCTTATGAGGAGGATAAGGGAAACAAAGTATGAGCTCCAAATCTAGTGGACTTTGGAATTACCTATTTAATTACTGACTTCCTCTCTATGTACTACCTGTAGGCAAATAAGTGATGGACCTTTTGAAGTTGTATGATTGTTTAAACAATTTAATTATCATGAATATTGTTGTTTCTATCACAGGACTCTCTGTTGCCTTGAACCAATGGCTGAGTATTTGGCAAAGATATCTTGATTCACTATTGATATGTATCTATATCGTCTACATTATCTATACCTAGTTATCTATAGGATAAATGTCCCTCAAAGGTCTAAATATCTGGTCTTTAGCTTGCCATTATGGAAAGCTGATGGAGACCTTTAAGAGACAGGCCCAGGTCACCAGAGGTGTGCCCTCGCAAAGGATTGTGGGATGAAAACCCCTGCTCTATTCCAAGGATTCTCTGCCACATACTCCCACCACAATATGCTGTGTTTCACAGGCCCACAGCAATGAGACCAACCAGTCAGAGGCTAAAACCTCCAAAACGATGAGCCAAAATAATTCTTTCCTTTTTTAAAGTTGATTTATTTTGTGGACTTATTATAGTAAAAGAAAGCTGTCTAACACACCAGCGGAGACCATTATTCCCATTATTGCATCATTAACCTATGGCTAGAAACCAGTTTCTATTTGTTGTCTATACTGTTGGGCTGTCATCTATTTAAGAATAAAATATTCTTGGCTTTTCCCACAAGCCCTTCACTTTGGCCTAAATTAGAGTGGTTAAATAAGATAACAGGATATGCTTCTTATTGTCATTAATTTAATTGTGCCAATTTGATTGGCTGCTTCTTAGAAGCCAAGATCTAAAGGATTTTGCTCTGTTTCATCCTTCCCCAGAATGCTTTTGCCCTGGAGCCAGCTTAGCAGGGAATAAACCCTCTGAAACCATAAGCCAAAGAAACTTCACCCCCTTTAGGTATTGGGTATCAGGTAATTCGTCCTAGTGATGGAAAAGCTGATTAATGTGCTTATGGATGAGATTTGTCTCTAAGTTTCAGAAGGTGTATGATAATAGTTGTACACATATTTATGCCTGTTACCAGTGGTGGCAACTTCTAAGAACCCGTGTGGATACCCAAACATGCAAAAAGTAACACATCCTAGATATACCATATTTTTCCACATGCAGTACTATGATAACATTTAATTTATTAATTAGCCATAGTAAGAGGTTAACAACAATTAGTAATAAAATAGAGCAATTATAAGGATATACTGTCATAAAAACTACTTAATGAACTTTACGAACTGTTCACTTCTGGAATTTTCCATTTAATTGTGTCAAAAAGCAAAGCTACTTACTGGGAGGAAAAGGCATATTTTATTAAGAAAGGTTTATTTTTAATTGCCCAGTTGAGATGAGTTCCACACACAACCAGTAGCAGTGAACAACATCCCAGATACATTGTGGTCCTGCTAATTTGATTACAAATCAAATTAGTTCAATTTTCCCATTCCAGGAAAGCAGGCAGTCAGATCATGAACCCCACAGCTGCTCAGATTGCTAACAGCATTGGTGCAACTGTGTGCGACAGGGCCTGGTCTTTTGAGGTCCTAGCAATAAGGAGAGTATTTTCACTTAAACGACACAAGAAAGTTGAAACAAAGAAGAGAGTAAGAACAGTTGTTAAGTGGTGAATGAAATCAAAGCTGAGGGGCAATTATATTGTCATCAAAAACACAGTGAGAAAATTCTTCCTTTCACATGTTTTTTTTTTTTTTTCCACTGACAAAAATATCTCCATTTTAGCAGAAAGGGACAAGTTTAACAGAAACAAGCAAGGACTTTTTTAGTATTCATAAATTATGTTGGCACTATTTAATAGGGGAAGCAGTAACTTCAGATATTATTATCAGAAAGAAAAGCAAAGGAGAAAGAGTTTTCTTATACTCTTGGATACTCTTACAATGCAAAACTGGCAGAGATTGTAAACTAGAAATTGGAGGAGAGTAGTTAATATATGTTTTGAGATTATTTTGATCCTCTGGGAAAAAAACAAAATTAAGCTTAGTATCTCTGTCTTTATAGTCTATCTCAAACAGCATTATTTTGAAGTATTTATGTTTCAGAAGCTCAGAACAGAGAAATGATAACTCATTCAAAGTAGTATCATTAACAAAATGTTTCTAGGAAATCCAACTACAAATAATCTCTAAACCAACATACTTCTGAAAATTTAGTCTTAGATTGGCCAAGAACAAAAGAATATTGGATAGAGAAATTATTACAGTTCCAAGGCTGATATCAAGGCTCTTTAGTATGTAATTACATACGTGAAAAGCATTCCATTAGATTTGATATGAAGGCGTGTCAACTGCTCTGTACAAAATCACTAGGAGCTTGTTTTCCTATGAAGCACTTTATCCTCAAATGTCTATGAAAACTCCAGACCTAAAATGATCCCAGGGATACTGCTAATCTGTGTGTGTGTGTGTGTGTGTGTGTGTGTGTGTGTGTGTGTGTAGAAAAAAACCTCTATGCCCTTTCCATTTTCTTTTAAGTCATTAATGTCAAACATATGTCTTCATGGCCTGATTTTTTTCCTCAAAAGAATTGACCCATTCATAATTTTTGCATGGCAGTTTGTATTCTTGAGTTGCATGTCATATAAATAATGCTCTTCTAGTGGTCAATAGAGGGCTTGTGGCTTTCTCATTCTATAGAAATTCTATAGAGATTAGAATTATCAAATTGGTTCATTGTGCATTTTACCTACTTACATGATTCACCTTGTATTTTTGTCAGAGTTTTTAACATGAAATTTTGATACTTTCACATCTTTCATGAAGTAGAAATAACAAAATCTTAATTTAAAAAAATACTAGGAGAATAGATAAATAAAATGTATTTCATAGTTAAATTCTATTTCCCAATTCAAAAGGAACTGTTACCTCATGCAGTGACTTGGCTGAATCTCATTGTGTGTGGTGTGAAAGAAACTATATGGAAAATAACACACACTGCACAAATTTCATTAACATGCATTTTTTGTTTGAGACAAGGCCTCACTATATAGTTCAGGCTGGTTTTGAACTCACTATGTAGCCCAGACTGGACTCAAACTCCCAATGATTCTCCTGTCTCAGCCTCCCAGGTGCTCACAATTTTTTTAAGTCAAAAGAAATCACTAAAAATGTGACTGTGGCATTGGAATAGAAGAACTAACCAGAATGTTCCAGAAAGTTCCAGAAAGGACTATGTGGGCAATGTAAGTATGTGGGCAGTTCCATTACACATGGGCATAAACAGTTGTTAAAACTCATGGAGTATTCAAGCTGTGCACACATTATTGTGGGTCATGACACCTCAAATTCCAAAAAATGTAATAAAAAGAGCAACACAGGAAATCACTGGATATCTGGCAATAACTTACAACATAACAAGTAGGGTTTTTAGGGTACTTCATTTATGTTTTTATTAATTTAAATCATCTTACTAAACTTTCCCAGTTTCTCCTCTCTCTGTATGTCTAGTATTAGTTATATATTTCTGCTTACTTACCCACTGTAAAACTTGATAATTTGCTCCACATTCTCCCCACCACGATGTATTATGCTGCCATAGGCCCAAAGCAATGAGGCCAAATGACCATGCACTAAAACTACCAGCTAAATAAACCTTTCCTCCTTGTAGTTGATTTTCACAGTACTTTTTCACAAGGACAAAAATTTGGGGTTTCTCTGTCTCGGTCTTTGTCTCTCTCTGTCTCTTTCTGTGTGTGTGTCTGTCTGTCTCTCTGTCTTTCTGTCTGCCTCAAAAGATAGTTAAGTATGTTTGTGTGCTGAGCAAAAAGAAGCAAAAATGTCAGGGATAGCTGACAATTGATCAAACAGGCTGCTTGAGGAGGGCAAAAATGTCTTTAAAATCCTTAAGCTGGATATTTTGTTTGCCCATTTTTATTTTTTGTCTCAAGAGTGGTCTTTAGGATTAACCCCATCAACATACTCTGAGTGCCTCATAATCATACTTTCTAAGTAACAACACCCAAAGACCCCTTTGAGTCCTTTGAAACATCCTGTGTTCTATGCAAAACAATGAGATGTTCATTTGACAACTAATCCTCCTCCTTGATGAACAGCTGGGACATCTGAGCCTCTAAATCACAGCGACGTTTTGGTCACTTTGATAATAATAGGCAGGCTTCTATGATCTCAGTCCTTTGAATTTGATTTGACTTCACATCTACTCATCAATACCTTTAAAGTCATCTTTGGCCTCAAGACAAACTTTTATAGGTCTTGTTCTTCTTACACCTTTTTTTCTATGACTTCTCTTATTTTTATGCGGTTATGAGTACATACAAAGGCTGGTCTCCAACTGCCAATGCCCCTCTATTCCTTCCAACTGCAGATTCGTTAAGCTCCCCCAAGTTGTGGTTTCCTCTATACAGTGTGAACAGTGAAAACCCTTATCTCAAAGTTTGTTATGGAGTATAAATACAACAGCAATGAAAACATGGAGAATACTTCCTGCTATCAATAATTGATCATTTATAGGCAAGTACTCTAGTAGTCAGCTATTGGCCTAGACTCGCTTCTTTTCCTATTCACTTCTTCCTTCCTCTATTATCTTTCTCTGCAATTTCTCTTTGGCAACCTTGTCCTCATTGTTTTACCTCTAACACTCAACACAAAGAAGTGAAATCCTTCCTGGTGTGATACTCATTGCTTGATAATCTCTGGACTTTGAACAATACAATTAGTGCTTTGCTTCAGAGTAAATTTTATTTTTCTTCACTGGTACCTCATGCACTCTCACCCAACTGAGTACTTGAGAGTTTTTGAGAATGACACTTAGAGGAAATCAGTTCACCCACTTCATCTACAGTGTTTTCTATTTCTTTAAAATGCCCCCTAACTCCATCTCTGTCCCCATCCACTGTTGCAGGGAAGTGTCAATCTTCAAAGGCTGTCTATCACCCACCTGGCAGATTATAAAAGGTTTGTTGTTTTATTTCTAATCTTCTGTTGTGTATCTGGTGAAACTTTCACCAAATAAACAGGAAATTCACAATTGATTTCAAATTATTTCATAGAGGTTACTGAGTTGTTCGTACTTCAAAAAATAATGTTTGGATAATCTAACAGTAAGCTAGACCTAGCCAAATCTTGCCAAGAGAAATGTTTTGCCCATAAATTATTCTGCATTGTGTATGGGATATCTTTGAGGCCTAAAACCTCTCTTTAGATTGAGGCGTGACTCCTTACCACACCAACATGGGGCTTGTGAGACTGCAGCCCATCCCATGACCACAGGAGTGGCCCTTGAAAAATCCCAAATCAAGTGTCACCAGTCCCTCTACCTTTTGTTTATGGGTTAGAATCATGGAGGGCTACTTCAGAGCAGGGCAAAGCAGGATCCTCCCATCAAATGAGGCAAGGATGTATGGTATCTTTCTGGTGAACGACAGCTGGCAGTGGAAGGCCTGCTGTCCCATAGCCTAACAGGAGTCTTTGTGTGACAAGGGAGCACAAGACCGAAGTATAAAAAAAAATCAGAAATTAAAAGAGAAAAACGGGTGGTGCCAGAGAAGGAGACACAGAGAGACATTTGATGGCATGCAAGCATCAGAAAACAGCTACCCTGGCTCTCTTTCGAATGTTCCCAGGGGGGAGAGGCCACGTTCATTGCTGCAGCACCATAGCTTGTATACAGACGGTGCTCAATCAGTACGTGTTGGATGGCTAAATAAACAAGCCGGCAGATAGGCCTTTGTTTAGGAAAGCTATTTCTAGCTTCGAAAACTGAACGTACTTGGCCTTGGGCTGTCACCCAGGCAAATCCCAGCACCATGGCCATGAGCATTCTCATTTCTGCAATAACAGATCTGCCGTTGCTGAAGAAAACTTGTGGCAATGACAAACAAGCACTGAGTTCATTTCCAAAAAGACAGGCATATTAAAACAACAGATTTTCTGGTCCAATTGTGTGGGAAGATACAAAGGCAGTCTAGGACAGGATAAATATTTTATAAGGTGTCTATTTGCAATGCTTTTGCAATTTGGCATCTAGGGGGATGCCAGGTGCTATTTAGTAATCTGCACCACTTTCTGCCGAGGTGCATTTTTACCAATGAAGCCTTCCTTTCAACTAGTTCATTATACCCAGAGCTTTTGTTTCTTTTGTTAGCCTGAATTAAAAAGTTAATTATATGCTAACAGAGTTATAGGCACTGGCTCCCTAGCCAGGGATGCAGGCCAGAAGCACCTGTAGCGCACTGAAAACACGTGTTATGCAGGCCTGACTCGGTTGTGCACAGTGTAGTGGGGGCCTTTGCGTGTTTGCAATACAGTCGGCTGATTAAGCCCTAATAAATTCCTGCCTGGTCACACCCCAAACTCAGCTCAGCACCCCGCCACTCCTTGAGAACAAAGGGCTCGCTCCCTCCCTCGGGTCTATTACCTTTGCATTTTCTCTCTTGTCAGCGGCAGGCTGCTTGCCCAGCCTTGTTTCCTTAGTTCATTCAGTCCACCTCTCCCAGGTGCCTGCTCCTGCCACACGCCACCCATTAGCGTGGATCCCTGCTTTTACAGAGCTTCCGTTCAAACAGAGAGAGGCACTCATGATGCTGGAGCAGTCAAAAGCCAGACACATGTTAGCTCAGAGCTTTGTGTGAAGCACAGTAAGGCACAAAGGGCAAAGGTCTGTGGCTGCAGTGTGTCCCAACCTCAGGCTGCAGACTACAGTTGGGACATACGCAGGCACCTGCCAACTCCCAGAGTGTGCGTGGAGGTGTGGCCATTCGCACCTTGTGGCCATTTGTCTCTGACGAGGATGGAATGCATGAGCTCAGACCTAGAGGCTCAGCGAGGACAGTAGCTCAGACTGCCTCACCCTCTCACCTGGATACAGGGCCTCCCTATGGGGGCCTAGGCGGTAGAGATGCTTCCAGATGCTCCTCTACTCCAATGGCCCTGGGCACTAAAAGCATAACCTGACCAGGTCCTAGTGCTGTGTGAATGGAAGAGCAGCTAAAAAAATTTATACAGATAGATAGATAGATAGATAGATAGATAGATAGATAGATAGATATAGACATATACATATATAGCTAGATATAGATATATAGATAGATATCAAGTATATGTGTAGCATATGATATATTCATATACCAAATATGGCATGTAATTATATTCTATTATACACTATGTTTCAATATATTGTTTGTGAATATTTCCATATATTTAATATTATGATTATAAATTTTCAATATGTAGTAGTGTATATTTCTGCCACTCCTGTATCCACATTCATACATATGCAGTATGTCTACACGTATTTTTCTCTCTTTTCTATGTCTCTGTTATCCTCTCACGAGCATTTTACTTTGTGATGTAAAACCAGGATAAAACAGAACCACCTTTAGTAGGGCGGGTGAGATAGCCTACTTTGGCAAGTGCAGGGCCCAAGGTTCAGTCCTGGGTCCTGCATGCAGCACTGCCGGCCCTGCCACTGGGGCACACTGAGCTGATGGCTGAGTCCGGGTGTGGTGGCACACGCCTGTAATCGCAGCGCTGGGGAGGCTGAAAACCAGAGGATCAAGGATCACTACGAGTCCGAGCTGGGTAGTAAGACCTTGTACCAAATACACTAAAAAGGGGGCGGGGAGATTGCTCAGTGGAATAAGATGCATGGTCCTGAGTTCAATTCTCGGTTCCTCCATAAAAAGTTAATAATAATAAAATAAAACAAAAAACCCACCCTTAGTTTTCAAAAGAAGTTCTCATTGTGTTGTCTGGAAGTGGTTTTGATGCTGCTTTCCTCTCTCTGAGATGAAAGATCTCCATTTGCTTACTCTTTGCTTATTCTTTTCTTTCCAGTTCACCTAAAAGAAAAATTAATCTTGCCACCCAATGACCAGGGACAGTCTTTGAACAGATTTCCAGTTGTTACTAACTTGCCAACTGACAGCCGATTTGTGACTTCTCAGCCATATCCCAGGACACTCCACAGTCTTGGTCACAGGCCAGAAATCCTTTGCATCGACACGGAGGTCACACTGGGCATGGAAGGCCCTTCCGAAGCCTTCCCTCCCCATGAAGATCTTCCTAGTTCTCTGGGCTACTGAATAGTTTCTTCCTGAAGCTTCTACAACATTCTATGATCTTGCAGCATTATTTCTATGGTCCAATATTCTGGATGACACTGTATTTACTTACGTGGCATTCTTTGTTACTTATTGCATGTTAGGAACTTCTTGAGCTATAAGGAGGATGAGTCAGATACATAGCAGAAAACATGTCCTTAGACTAAAATGAAGTAAATAACTGAAACAATTTTTAACTATATGCAGTACTTAGAAAATGTGTGCTCCACTCTTTGCTTATCTGGATCCTCTTCTTCAGCCTTTCGGGCAGGAATTTTCCTGCTTTTTGCCTTGTACATTGACCCTGACCCCTAGGAAGTTTCTGTGGGTTGTTAGATTCTCATAGACCCACTGGTACAGTGGGTGGCAGCAGGGCATGCTTGCTGGCTCTTTCTCTGCCCAAGTTTTGACTCATAATCAAAAACAGTAGGCTGAGTCAGGAGCTACTTTCTTAGAAAACTTGTGGGCCCTGCTGCTCTTATTTGCTGACAGCTTCATTTTTCTCAGCATCTTTGTCTCTGTGTAGCCATCTCAGGTGCAGCAGGGTTTGGGAAGATGACCCAGAGTTGTGATGCAGCTCAGTATGGATATCTGGCCTAGGCTTTATGGTCCTGCTGCGTATCATACTGCAATCCACAAGTGCTTGGGGGTCAAAGTCCACCCACAGACATGGAACCTTCCGTGCATACTCCCAGCCCTCTGGAGACCGTAAGAAAAGGTAACTGTGGTTTCCTGTGGTTCTGAGAATTCTAAATACCCCACGCATAATTCTATCAATATACTCTGCTATTTCTAATATTGGTCACTAAGGGCAGAGACTGAAGCTTCCATTTCCCCTACAGTTACTCAGCAGAATTAGGTACATAACGGATGCTCAACTACCAAGATAATATTATCAGTGGAGGAAGAAATTCTCTCTGGATCTGATTTTTATTTACTAATTGAATTTAATTTCAATTATGGTAAGATGCTGCTAAGATGATATTTTTAAAATGAAGTTTTATGAGAAGAAAGTATAATATATGAAGATATTGTAGAAATGTTCAAAAGTACAAGAAGTTATAATAAGCTCATGTTTCTTATCCTTGCTATGTGTCAGAATCACCCAGGAGGCCCTTTAAATGCCATGGCCAAGACCTTCCTCTAGAGATTCTAATTAGGAAGGAGGCAGGCAGACACAATGGTACTCGTCAGGGTGCCATGGTTGATTCTGATTCGTGGCTGGGGCCGGAAGCCATTGCTCCACATTAAAAAAAAAAAAAAGAAAGGAAAGAAGGAGAAAAGAAGAGAAGGTGGTCGGAAGAATAAAAGAAAATAAATCAATCTAGGTACCAAATGTATGTATCTGAGATGAGATTGCTTCTTCAGCTTTACTAATTTAAAAGAGTTAGAACTTCACTTACTAAAATTATAGTTACTCCAAAGCCTTTGGAATATTGTTTGGGGAACTTTCATCAAAGATAATTTAAAGGGGCTGGGGAGATGGCTCAGTAGAATAAGCACTTCCCTGGCAAGCATAAGAGCCTGAGTTCAATCCCTGATTCTACCAAAAAAGAGATAATGTAAGAACCCCTAATATTACCATCTACTAACCAATTGTATTGCTCACTGAGCTGGTTATCTTTTTTTTAAAAAAAAGATTATCAATCTAGAACAAAAATATAGAGTCATACATAAGGAATTCACCCTTCAGTTCCTGATATCCACACTGAGTGCATGCTTGCTAAAATGTTTATTAACTGGATGAGTGGATGAATGAATGAATGAATGAATGAATGAATGAATGAATGAATGAATGGACAGATGAATAAATGATATGGACAGATGAATAAATAATATATAGTGAATAAATGGATGGATGGATGAATGAATGATTCTTTTTTATGAATGAATGATTCTTATCCAACAAGGTTAGATCAGTTACTCACTCCGCTCACTATTCCACTATAGTTTCCTATGCTGGTCTCAACTTCAGGTGAGCACATTCCCAGTACTCCTTTTTAACCCCTTTTCTGCCACAAACTTTTCTCTTCTTCAAACAACTCTCAGCTCTTCCCACTGTTAAATCGATCCATCAATAAGACTACTAGGTTCCATATACAATATTAAAAATAAAATGTCGTATCAATTTTCAAAGAAAAAATAAAACTAGAGAGACAGCAAAGATGCATAAGTGAAATGCCTTCCAAGGCAACTACTTTGAAAGGGACAATGCATACTTCTGTGTCTAAGATCTGGTGTCTTAATAGCCCTTGATTTTGATTATCTACTTATAAGTTGTACTGTATTGTCTCCTGGCCCATGTGCTCTGAGAGAATGCATCACCATGCCAAGTTTAGTTAACAGATTTCTGTCAGGTGACTGGACAAAGCTGGTTTCCTCACTGGACACATTTGACTTGGCTCATCATACAAAGCACAAAAGGTTACTGAACTTTGATCTGTAGTCACCGTCTCTGTTTTCACAATTATACACTTTTGCACAGCATTGCCTCCCTCCTTTGGAAGCATATTTGTAGCTCACAGAGAATCATGCTTTTCAAATGTGTTCTCACTATATCCCCTTTTAGAGCCACCGT
The DNA here is from genome assembly GCA_004027165.1 of Ctenomys sociabilis. Taxonomy (NCBI): domain Eukaryota; kingdom Metazoa; phylum Chordata; class Mammalia; order Rodentia; family Ctenomyidae; genus Ctenomys; species Ctenomys sociabilis. The sequence continues at coordinate 325 of PVKA01013582.1, read as the reverse complement.
TGAGAAAACAACTATAACATTACATAGTCTTAAATATAAAAGTGTATAACAGGGTTACTGTTGTTGACAAATTTCCTTTAACAGAGAGTTATCAGTCTCTTTCTTTCCATAATTTTATTAAGAAACAAATAGCAATGAGACAGTTTCAAATCAAATTAGTAGGATAGTGTCAATAATTAATACATTGCATATTGTTTTCTTAGTGGTTAATTGTTGTAAAAGATGCAGACATAATGTTCTAGTTATAAACACTATTAGAAGAGATCCCTCTACTCATTGAATTAAGAGAATGTAGCTGTATATCTATTTTAACTATTTTGAATAT
>PVKA01013581.1:0-54618 GCA_004027165.1 Ctenomys sociabilis | reverse complement strand
TTTGAAGACAAGGCTATTGCTGTAATTGATCAGAACTCAATAAAAATGCTCATGTCTGTGTAGATGTGTGGAAACTCCTTCAAAAACTAGGACCGGAAATCCCATTCAAACCAGCTATACCCCCATTGGGAATTTTCTTAGAAGAACTGAAAACATCATATCATAGTGATACGTATGCGTATGTCCAGGGCAGCACAATTTCTGATAGCCAAATCTTGGAAGCAACCAAGATGTCCATCACCTGAGGAATGAATGAAAGAGATGTGGAATTTTTATACAATGAAATATTACTCAGCTATAAAGAATGATAAACTTGAAACCTTCATGTATAAGTGGATGCCACTTGAGGATATACTCGTAAGTGTAATAAACCAGACCCACATGTACAAGTATCATATAGTCTGCCTAGTGTAAGAACTGAAAAGAAGAAATTCATTAAGTTTAGAGACCAAATATACATGAGGACTGCTGTTATTAGTGCTGCACTACATCCTGAAAGTTGCTGAGTGGATTTTAGGAACCATTACAACAGAACAGGAAACATGATCTGATAGGTAGGTTGCTTTGGTGGGCTGAGAGTTATAGTTTCATTGTGAATGGATGCCTATCAGTACGCATCATACAAAAACCTTAAAATATGTAATGAAAAAGGAAAACCTTATGTCTTACAAAAAAGAAGTGTAAATCAAAGAGACACAAGTTGAAGTTTTTTTTAAATGTGTTTTTATAATTGCTTTTCTTGTTTTGTTTTAGGCCATACCCCTAGCATAGTGTCATTTATTTCCTACTCATGTGAAATACTTTCAGCACTACTCTTACTTACGTCTTCCACTAATGAGAATGTACATCTATCTTTGGATGTACAAAGTGACAGAAAAATAGAACACAGGAATGTGGTGTATCATTACTTATATTATGCATTACATCACTTATGCTCTGCTGCCACTTTTATTTCATTCCTGTTTGGGGAGTACTGGGAGTCAAACACAGCACTTCACGCTTGCTTGCAGGTGCTTTGCTTCTGAGCTATAGCTGTGGCCTCCATTTTTTTCTGTATATAATATGTAAAACATCATTCAAAAATGAAGAGTGGAATAAGAGGCTAAGAAAGGCTTCCTCCGCTTAACTCCGTTTCAGTTACTGAACGGCTGTGTCACGTGTTTGCCTTCGCGGGCCACAACCCTCTGAATGCGGTTGAGGTTGCCAGTCATCTCATCTGGCTCTGAATGAATTGAGTTCAGCATTTTGCCCAACTTCCATGCTGGAATAACGTTCTATTTTTCTGTCACTTTGTACATCCAAAGATAGAAAATAAAGCACACAGACCTAAGACCCAAGTGCAACCCAGGGAGGAGTCTTCCATGATGAGCGCCTCAGCTCAAGCCTGCAGGACCACTCCCGCTGCACCCATGGGCACTTGGATGTCTTACAAGGCCACCTGGAGGTCCAGACTCCTGCTTGAGAGTTACTTACACAAATGTGTCTGCCTCCTCCGAACATGTTTTTTCCGAACAACAAACATGTTCTACTTACTCCCTAAAGTTCAGTATCTGACTTTGTAATTCTCCAAAGCAAGCAATCCATGTATATTCCTCTTCCGTTGCCCTGTTCTACTTTGTAAAAGGTATCCAGCTTATTCAGATTCCATCTGCCAGAGAGTTCTCCTGTCAGACTGCCTGGTTTTTGCTTGTAATTGCCCAAGAGTGTTGATTTGTGCAAAGCAAGCTGTCAATATATTTACCTGCTTCTGTGCTTGTGCCTTCCTACACGTCACCCTCTGCCACTCTGCCACTCACAGGCAAGGCTCTGCTTTTCATGCTAAATGGTTATTGCTGCTTTTCTGTCTATATCTGGGGGTAGTGCAGGGGTGATGAAAAGGAATGCTTGACAAGCTCTGAGTCAAAGAGCAACACTAATTCTAAGTCATCTCTGACAGCTTTGAAAGCACAAAGGGATAATATGAGCAGTGTTTTGTTTTTGTTTAAAAAAAACAGTATTTCTTTTCACTTAAAAAGAATCATGTAAAAATGTATTAAAATATAGTTAGATGTTAGAAATTTTGCCTATAAGTCTCTTTGGCTAGAAGTATACTAGTTAAAGAATATAAGAGCATTTAAGAAAAGTGTAGTTGTCATAAAAGTTCTCTATTTTGTTAAATATGTTGTGTTATTCATATCTTGTTAGGTTTTTACATATAGGTTTCTGTAAATATGTATGGGCAGTAGATACTTCATTCATTTATCATGTAAAATATATTCCAGAAGAGAGATGATACTTAGGCTTTAAAATACTTAAATTATTCAGATACCCAGACACATGCATGTAACCTTCACAAGCACGTAAGTATATACATGTATGTGCAATATGGGCACGAAATAAAATCATGAATTTCAGGATACAGGGATATCCTTAGAGCAGACAGACTAAGTGCAGTCCCATGCCAACCTCAGACTGGAGATAGTGCAGAATGTAATGAAAAGAACATTTTTCTAGGTTTTTATTGTGCAATATGAAGAACAAATTTTCCTGGAAATGTAGTTTTATGAAAAAATTGATGTTCTTTGAAAAATGATTATTTTTGAAATAGAATAACTGGATGATTTACTTTAACCAAAATGAATGCAATAAAAATCAAGGTATTCTTTGCTTACAGAAAGCTGCCTAGAATAACAGCTTATGCATTAGAATATTTGTATTTATGTCACAATTTCAAAGATTTTTTAAAAAATCTAATGCATTAGTGGAACTCTAGGCCTTTGTTTGCAGTCTGTGAAAGAAATATGGGTATTTCCTTTTCTAAATCTGACAAAAGGAAATAAGAAAGAAACTGGAGATCAAATGTGTTACTTTGAATTGTTTGAGGAGGACATTTTTCTAAAGTTAAAATGAAACACTATAGTGACAAGAGGAATAGAGAGGAGAAGAAGTAAGTGAAAATTTTAATAGAAAGGATAGAATTGACTTTAGCTAATAACAGAGTCAAGGTGGAAAAATCAAGATGCTTTAAGTAATTGCTACTTCTTTAGCTTTTACTCAGATTATGCTCTCAAAAATTTCCCAGCCTTCGTCCTATATTTTTATTTTGACAGTTAGACTAGATAGTGAGCTTTTGTTTTGAAAAATCTCAAAGAACTTTGATTGACATGGCATACACAGACAAAAATGAAAAGAGGATTCATACTTGAGAGAGCATCTGAGCTTGAGTAGCTTTCAAAAACTAGGTGGAATTTATGAGTAGTGGACAAAAAGGCCAAGTATAGCACCAAATAATAGTGTTAACTATGGAAAGCAAAATAAATGCTAAGATTTTATGATAGTTCTGATAATTAGAACTTTCAAAACCAACATCTACTTTTTCTGTTTGATTATTCCAATACACTTCTATAACAGCCAGTTCATAAATATAAACATAATGTAAAATATATTTCCTCTTCCTAAAATTGGTTGATAATATATCTGGCTTTAACTCAAAGTCAATATCTACATCCGTCTCTCAAGACTGCTGATAGCCTTGTCTTGTTTACAGCGTGAGGCATTGATCGGATCCAGCCTGGAGGCCTACAGATTGACTCATAATTAGTAAATACATGAGCTGACATCGTTCTTAGCAAGGCAAATGTGCACATTAAGAGTCAAGGAAAAGGTGAGCTCAATAAAGCAGGAAATTGTAGGTTTGTAAGGAGTCTAAAGCCCACCAGAATATGGCTATTCCTTACTTCCAAACTGAGTCACCTGCACCTTTATACTGTCAAGGCATCTTGACTGGATGCCCCATTGATTTCTAATTGAGAGGAATTCCAGTGTATTTTTGAACAGATTTACTTTCATCGAAATCACTGTGAAAAATTAAAGTTCAATTTTAAAAAATAACTTATGATGGAAATAGAGAAAAGGACTTAAATAATCCTATTTCTTAGTGGTAGATTTATGGTTTCTAAGTAGCTTTTTACCTAACAAAGTTTTCTGCATGTGCCTATTTATATTTATACAATAATCAACAACAATAATAACAAAGAAAAAAAGCTGAGAAACATGAACTACTTGAGGAATCATACCTCTGCTGAGGTCCTGTATCTTCCTGCAAATTAAAACAAGAGGGCTTATAATTGAATCTTGCAATATAATAGAACTTTGCTTTAGGTTATTCTACTGAGTGGCAATCAGTAAGTCTGACATATTTTTGTGTCAGAAAACAAAAATTACACATAAATCTCCAGTGAAGTTCACGTGCAGGGCTGATAAAAAGCAAACACAGCAGGATACTGATGTGCAAGGAACACTGGTGACCATCAGAAGTTCCAAGTAGTGGGCTTGTTTATCTATACACAAATTTCAAGGTCTTCTTCTTATTATTATTTAAAAAATTACAGCTTATTTCAATGGTTACTTCCATCACTGTTCACTCATTTTGTTAGGATGTTAAGACTTCTTTACTTCTAGAAATTTCTATGAGAATATAAAAATGAGAAAACTTTTGAGAGTTCATTGAAAGTATGTTTGTTAATAAAAGACTCTACGATAGGACGTGGGTAACAAGAACAATTTATATGTATGTGTTATTTTGAGTCATTTAAAATAAATTCAGTTTTTAAAGTGAGGAAGCAAGTATGTGGACATTTTTGAGAGGATATTTTCAGGACTTAAATGATAGTTATAGATCCTCACCTAAATTACAGTGCTTAGTATACTTGAGCGAACTCAAGACTTCTCCAGATAGCGCTGACATCTATCCTGCATACAAAATTTTAACACATAGACTGTCACTGTAACAGTCACTGCCTTAAGCTGTTGTGCTCTCCTCAGGGACGGCCCATAACACTCATTGCTGCTGAAGTGTGTCATTACTGTGCTTCTGATTCCACACAAAGAGGCTTATGCATACAGCATTGCTTGTTTCAATGCACAGATAAATATTACCTGTGCTTATCACACCACATTAGCTTATCATTTTTAACTTATTGCTTTATGAAAATGTTTTTCTTACTTTAGCAAGGCTTTCAGCACTTCTGAAGGCTTTCATGTGTTGTAATCTCAAAAAAGGTTTATTCATTTCTCTACCAATACATCTCCATTGATTTCCATGTACCTATCACAGTCCCTATATTGGAGCTTTTATTTACTAGAATGGTTTTCATTTGCAACTTAATCTAAGTGATTTTAAGAAGAAAGTCAAGGTTTTAAATCCTATAACATGAGTATTGATTTTTTAAACCTTGGGGAAGCATAAAATTTTACTGTATATCTTTCAGAATTAGATACTTCATACATTACAAAGCTACCATATTGTTTAAACCTATAAATTAAAACATTTACTCAATTTCTAAGTAAGTTCAATCTATATTTCTGGGATAGTTTTACTCTACTTTCAAAGAATTTCAATAGTACATCGCTAAATTTTATAAGATTGTATTCATATAGTGTCTTTATTTCTCTCTGGAACTTGATAGTGTTCAAAAGTGAGTATTTTGCATTTTCAGTAATGTTCTTATTGTAAATTGAATATACTAAAATAAATCCCTTTTATACTAAAATTGGTATCACATACATTGATAGTTCAAGTGAATTTATAGCAGAAGTCTCCTATATAGTGAAATTTACATTTATAACTCAATAAAGAATATTACAAATTACATTTTTGGATGATAGTTTAGATTTTTAAGTGATTATGGATATTTTCTAGAAAATGTGTAATTGCATGAGGAACTGATAATTTTATAACAGGCAACATTACATTCAAATATATATATATATATAGATAGATAGATAGATAGATAGATAGATAGATAGATAGATCAATGCAATTTAAATAACTCAACATACATTTTCATTACTCTTTAATAGAAAGCATTCAATTAAAATTGAGTGTCTATTTCTTCATTTGTCACTAAAGCCAAAGTGAAAAATTGTGGTTCTCTCAATAAATTAAGAAATTCAATTTAGCCAAATTATATTGAGTATATATTGATTAGGTCAAAGAACTGAATTACATAAAATAATTTTGGATTTATAAATGTAACAAATCTGGATATATTTTTTTCAATGCTCATACCTTATATAAATATGATAAAACTTTTTGAAACTTAGAAATTAAAATTGGTACCATGACATAAACCAAGCTACTGGAGGTTTTCTTTCTTTCAGTCAGCTCTTCTTTTGGATTCACTATATGATACAACCTTACATTCAGCCATACTTTAAATTTGACTTGATTTTTATGGAAAAGTCATTTAATTCTCTGCATTGAATGATTTGTATAGATGCTTACTCTTTTTAAATTCTGTTTTAGATGTTATTTTCTTTCTTCATTTTTATATATCAGTCTTTCCATATATAAAATAGAATCCAGTTATTTCTCTAGCATACCTCAATTTTGCTTAAATTCATAACTCAAAATTATAGTATAGGAAAAATATGTCATACTTGAAATTCCATTTCACAATTCTGAGTGGCCAGGGCTGTATCTCAGGTGCTCAGCACCTGCCTCACAAGCAAGAGCATATGAATCTCCTGATCCATAGTTAGATGCGTTATCCACTGCACCATGGCCTGTGGTAAGCATGAGATTATGGGTCTGATTCTTGTACCAAGAAAAGAATCCTGAAACAGCTGCAACTATATTCTTTTTCTTTTTTTTTCCAGTACTGGGGATTGAACTCAGGACCCTGTGCTTGCTAGGCAAGCACTTATTCTACTGAGCTATCTCCCAGGCCCCAACCTTTTTTCTGAACTATAGATTTTTATATTATTGTTAAGATAATCTTTTCTTACATAGCATAATTCTATTTAAGTGAGTCAATTGGTACAATAAGTAATTTCACCATTATTTACAAAAAGGAGGAAAAGTAAGTTCTTTACATTAATAGAAAATTCATTATATTTTCTGTGAAATAGCAAAGCATTATGATTACCTGCACTGGAATTACGCCTAGATTTTTATTTAACTGCTAAAAAAATTAAGAGTATAGAAATTCCTATTTCTATGGACAGAAAAATTCAAATTTTAATTATATTTCCCTACCATGTGTCAATACATTTCACTTAGTGATTCTATTACTATTTGGTTCATCTTATTAACAGTTGTGTATCATAGAAAGAGAAATGTACTGGGACTAAAGCAGAATAATTATGTTCGTCCATTTACCAGTCTTTGACTCAATATTCATAGCATGAAATTGCTGTTAAATGAGTAAGGGATCATCGTAGATTATGAAATTAACCATGATCTGCCAGTCTGAGTAGGTTAATATTAAAAGAAAAAATAAAGCAAATACAGTTTATACACGTGTTAATGTATAAAACTCACAAGCCACTGAGCTTCAGTAAAATGGCTCTTAGTAATTACTTTAGGTTCCACATTACGTGCATTCTGGTATGAGGGCCATCTATTTCCAGAACAGCGCATACAATATTCCTTGACTGTACTGTTCCCAATAATAAAAGACAGTGGTAAATTATTTGTTGTCTTTTTTTTTTTTTTTTTGTACCAGGGATCAAACCCAGGACCTTGTGCATGCTAGCTAGGTGCTTAAGCCACTGAGATATCTCCCTGGCACAAAAATTCTTTAATTAAGACCCTCTCTCTCATTGAAGACCCTCTCATCTTGGGCTGAGACCTAATTTTGATTATAATTCTTTAATTTCTGAGTTCTGCACAAGAATGAAGCCCCTGACGCATCATGGACCTACTTAAAAGAACAGGGAAGACATTTTACAATTCCAAAGTAATCTCTACAAAAGGTCGATGAGCATATACATCATGCATGTGAAGCAATCATAATCATCAGAGCTCCCTGAACCCCAGAAGTGGCTCTAAGTGCATGAAAATATATTCATACTGAGTAGATCCCCTCTGAGCAGGGACCTACGACCATTAAACTGCCCATCTTCTGGCTTAAAGGCATGTTTCCTTATACCCTTGAATTTTCAATGAACTTTGCCTAGACTTCTTTGTAGCTGCGCACATATCTTATCTAAATTGGCTCATGATAGACACAAAAAACTGAGGAGTGAGGATGATTTCTCCTGGATTCAGGACATGTCTTCTTGGTGACATATTGAAGATTCAATATGTTAGCTAAGAGTCAATATTTCATATACTCTGAATTAGTGATTATTAAAAAAAATGCTCTCACTCTCCAACCACCAGAATGTATGTACCCAGTCAAAGGGTAGAAAGAGGAATTTTTTTTATCATAAGCCATGTGCAATACTATGAATTATTTCCTTACTTTGTGTTCTGCTGATTCAGAGAAATGCTTCCTCTTAAAAAATAGAATAAATGAAAGTGAAAAATCAATGCAATCACTTTGGTATTAAAGTACTAAAAATCACAGGAACCCACTATAGATAAAGGCTTAACAGCCCAGAAGTTCGATGTATCTTATTTCATTGGTCAAGGAAACAGGAGGAATTATGGCGGCTAATTGACTTGTGGATGGAAAGATTGGCTAGGATAAGTAACAGGCTTGAATGTAATAATACCAGTTCCTATAAGTCGACAAATGAGGCTGAAGAAATCTTCAGATGCTCTTCTCTTGACTTTGAAAGTAAAAAGTGCTCTAAATCAATGAATATACTTGATCTCCATGGTAAAAATGAAAGTCTAGAAAATGGGATTTTTGCTAGCACATTTAGAAAATACGGATGGCCTTAGACATTTTGTATTGAACCAATAGAGGCATTTCTGAATTCTTACCTACTAAATGTAAGATATAAGTTTTGTTTTAGAGTATTAGACTTGTAAAATTGTATCAAAACTGTAGAAGATAAAACCTAAAAACATGTTTCAATACCAAACAATTGATACTGGGCTGGAGAAATAGTATGAAGGCATAAGCACCTGCTTGGCAAGTGCAGGATCAAGAGTTTGATCTCCTGACCTCATGCCGTGCCTGCCCCAAACCCCAGTTATGCCACATAGGCCCTATGACATGCCTGTAATCCCAGTGCTGGGAAGGCTGAGACAGGAGGATAACTAGGAGTATAAGGTGTATAGTGAGACCCTGTAGCAAAAAAATAAAAAATTAAAATTAAAAAAAGTTATCAACAATTTTATAAGATTTAGTCGATTTTTGTGTAATGCCTGTTCTTTTACAAAATATATATTAATAAACTCTAGGGATTGGTTGGTCGTCTGTTGCCATTTTGATTTTCAGGATTTAATGTGAACCAAACTTGTTACATAAATTAGTTTGGATTCAAGCAACAAACTGTATGGCTAGATTTAGGGAGGCAGTCTTGGTCCAAAATGCAAATCAATTAACAAACATCAGAAAATTTGGGACACAACTGAGTTACATGATGTTACAGTACTGGTTCTCCTATATCCTGAGTCCTCTCTGACTTTGAAAGGCTAGGGCCAAAATGTTGGCTGTCCTTGCAGCCCTTCTTTTGCTCTAATTTTTGGTCTGCAAATTTAAGTTGTCAACCCTCCAGAAAAGAAGCTTGTTATTGCCCTACAACTTATGCAGGTGGGTTTAACCTCATTATTTGTCTGAATGTCAAACATCTCAGGTATAAGATGGAGCATGTATTTTTCAGCAAGTGTTGATATGTTAAACTTTAAGTTTCTACTGAATATGGAGAAAGACTTAAAAAAATAAAAAAATATATTTAAAATATGAATAAACAGTTACATTTGCCTCTATAGTAATCTATAAACTGAACCATAAAAAGCATTGTAGTGGGGTAGTCCTGTGACTTTTTTGTTGTCTCTTTTTTTCATTTATTATCCTTTAAAAAACAACATTGACTTGAGATATAGTCTGGCCATAATTGGTATGTCAAGTAGACTAGGGGGCCACAGAGGAAAGTGACTAAAGATGTAGTGTGTGCCTAAAGAAGATAGAAAACTTTCTCCCACACTTTCACAGAGAGCAAATTGGTCAAGTGATGGCCATGACTCATCCACAAGGTTGACACTGACAAAGGATCTACAAAATACAATACAGGGTTTTGGGGTAATCCCCAGAGGACCTGACTGACTTTGTCAGATACAAAAGTTATTTTTCTTGATATATAAATCTTGCTTTATCTTGTTCTTAACCATCAAACAGAAAAGTATAGACATGAGGTATGAGAAATGAAGCCATTTTAATATTCTGAGTTGTGGAAGGCTCAAGTCAACAACTTCAGACACTGCCAGGCCTGTGGATAACCCACTACTATTGTGGACTACTGGACTATATTGGAATATTTTGCTGAATTCATGTACCTGCAATATTTGGATAGCAATGGAACACCTGTCTCTGACAAAACTAAAGAAAAAAAGGTGATATAAATGAAGGACCTTTTTGTATCTGCATACACAAAATAGGATAGATATATAGCTACTTTCTCTTAATTTAATAAGAAGAAAGGTTTGTACTAATAGTGTTTGGACAGGATAGCATGTGCTGTAAATGACTTCAACAAAGACAACAAAATGCAATGTATCAATTGTTGTAACTCTTCCCCAAAATATAAACAAGCATTTTTAAGGTAAGATGAAACAAGAAAAGCAAATTTCCCAAAAAATGTGCTCTCAACATTACTTTCAGTAGCAGCAATGTACTGTTTTTCCTTTTTCTCCAGGAAAGTGTTGCTCATTTGTACTTTTAAATTCAGTAAGAGGAATTTTCATGCTTAATGAATTTCTCAAATTTTCTAACTATCATGAAAAGCTTATACAATCCTTCTAGCTGGATTGTTTGCTTTTTTTTTTCAAATTATCCTTCTGATTTCAATGGGCTACAGATTTTGAAATATATATCCAGAAGCACAGGGCATAATTTAAATGAGGCTTTCATGTGCTTCTGGTTAGTCAGCAAGTTAAGTCATTTGAAACAGCCCTTACACAATGTCAGAATGCCTTCACAATGGCAGAGTTGCTATATTTCTGTATTACTATTTTAGTTAATGTATCTGTGCTATGAAAAATGAAAATTTCTAAAGGTATTTTTAATGTATTTGGTTTTTGTGGGGTCTCACGATGCAGCTTAGACTCATCGTGATCCTCCTGTTTTCAGCCTCCCCAGCACTGATTACAGGCACGCACCACTATGCCTGGACTCTGGTCAGCTCAGCCACACCTAGGGGCAGCTCTAGGAGCTGTGGTCTCTGTTCTTGCCTAAGCTTGCCTAAGTACGCACTTTAGTCTGTTGAGCTGTCTCATTCACCCTCTATGTTTTCTTTAAAGTTATATGCTCATACAGATTTTTATTCTAAATTTTCAGTGAGGATATTTTTGATGATAAAGACTTTGAAACAACATACAAGAGGAAAGAATTAAAAAAGGAATGATAATTCTTATCACATTTGCTTTGAAATTTTAACTTTTGAAATATGAAAAATAAATGACCTGCAGCTTTTGAAGACATGGAGACAGGGCACATAACATTTGCTAGCTTCATTCTCCCAAATTAGAGAACTGCATGATTGCACAAAATTAAATATTTGTTTAATAACCTAATGTCCAGAGTTATCTAGCTTTATATGAGTTAAGATAATTTGTTTGCACTTATATTACTGTCTTATCTTTGTTTCTCACCTTGAAAATACCTCTGTGGGAAATGCAATTATTTTGCATCCTGAAACACCTAAAATACTAAATTTTAGAAACAGAAACAGAACATTTATTTGCTTTTTTTTTTTTTTGGCAGAACTGGGGATTGAACTCAGGCTCTTGTACTTGCCAGGGAAGTGCTTATTCCATTGAGCCATCTCACTGGCCACAGTATTTGCTTTCTGTTCTCTATTAGAAACAGTTGTAGACTTTTTTGGCATATACTGATAATAGTCATAACAAAGTTTAAATATCCATCTATTTTCCACAGCACTGGTTGACCAAAGTGTTGGGTACATATTTTTACTCAAATATTGTTTTATTGTATATTTTATCCCCTGGAATTTATAAGTACTTTGAAAGTTGCCATAATACTCATCTATTTCATATAAATCCTGAGGAAAGCAGAGAATATCAGCAATTTTTTCTTTTTCAAATACCTTTCAAGACTAGCATATTTTATTGGATTCTTGAAAATCACATTCTTAAAAATGTGTTGCAGCAGATTTATGTAAAAAAAAGTAAAGCAGAGAGTAAAGGTACACGACCCAAGCTACAGCCTCTAGGACTGAAGCCTCGAGTACAATTTTCTCCAGTCTTTTATTAAGATTCTCTAATGCAAAACAGGAACAAAGGAAATAAAAGGAATGATTAACAAGATTGGTGATGACATTATTGTTTACCTGTACTTTGGCCTTCCTAGCCTTCATGTCTAGTCTTCCTCTGGGCATATCTTAACAAAATGTCTAGTGCTATCTCAGCAGCTGCCCACTAGGGCTAAGGTCCTGGTTTCATTTCTTTCTACACTAATTATTTGTACAACTTCCTCCAGAACAAACACTTACATAGCCTGGTCAGGCTCAAGGGCCCATATAGTATAGTAAGATAGAATACTAAATGTCCTTCTTCACATATTGATAAAAGTAAATGCAAGGCCTTCTCCCTGAAACTAATATGCTATCCTGTTTCCCCTGTTTTTCTTAATATCTCATTTCAAATTAAAATTATAACTTCATGAATCAAGACGTGGTGTACTATTGGACAGTCTGCCAACTGTTGACAATGACATGTTCTACATTTCAAAAAGCTAGAATAAAGAATTTTGAAATATTAACCCAAAAGAAATGATAAATTTTATATGAGACATAAATTTTTAAACCTGATATAATCATTCAACAATGCGTAAATATGCTGAAATATTATATTATATTGCATTCATGTATCTAATGTTTTGCTTTTATGTACCAGTTACAGCACAATGTAAGGATACAGTATTTTTTTGTGAAAGGAATAGCTTTAGCCATTGTTAGAAATTATACAAAATTATGTACTTTTGAAAATTACAATTAAATATGGCAGAATTATATAATGAAATTTTCACATGTACATTTTCCCAAGTTTTCAGTAAGACATGAAGATTTCTTTTCATGTTTTTCCTTTTAGAGTCTGCACCTAGCATAAAGCAAATAAATTAATTTGTTCCTCAAATGCTTTATTGATTTTTAACACAACATTGGTTGCCAGGGTCTAAGAATCCCAGAGAATCTTATTACAGAGAAGAGGAAAGTTTATTTTGAAGTGGTAGTATTATTCTTTATTTTGCGTAGAATATATTCCTCAAAGCTCATAAAACTTTACTTAAGAAGACTAAATTTTACTAAATGTATATTTAAAATTAAATGCTTAAACTACATTCTTTACAAAGAATGGTAAGACAAAATTGAAATTTAGATCTCTGAATGGTAATGTGACATTGCACATAGCATCTATGAAGCAATTGTCTTTGAATTCTTAACATAACCTAGTCAGAGTTATATTTTATCCAAAATGATAGCTTATATTTTTCTTTCATGTAGAAACAAAATGAGCTAAAATATTTTATCATGGGTTATATTGCTGTATTATATGATTGTTGCTGTATCATGCTATTGATGTGATTCAAAATATTTAAGGGCTGGCGAGATAGCTCAGTGGACTAAGTGCCAGCTTAGGCAAGCACAAAGACGGGTTCAATCACATGCCCACAAGCATGCTGAGGCTGCCACTGAGTCTGGGCAGGTGATGCAGGTTTATAATCCCAGCACTGGGGAGGCTGAAAACAGAAGAATCACTATGAGTCCGAGCTATGTAGTGAGACTCTGTACAAAATACACTAAAAGAAGATAGATACATAGATGATAAATAGATAGATAGATAGATAGATAGATAGATAGATAGATAGATAGATAGACAGATAGACAGACAGACAGACAGACAGACAGAAAGACAGATAGACAGAAAGACAGTTGGATGCCTAGAATACCATGGAAACATTCATTACCATTTTGCATCAGGAAATCTCATATTCATTTTACATGTAATTATAATGCATTTTGCTTTTCTTTTGTTCTCATACATTCATCTGTTAGAATGCAAACTCTAAAATAAATTGGGGAGAATAAAGAGCAAAGAACAAGATTAAAAAGTATAAGTGTATTAGTCTCCTACTGCCACCCTAGCTTTGCTGGAGCACTATCTAACACCTAAAATTTAAAGGAGGAGAAGCATGGACTTCAGTCTGTGGTCCACTGGCTCCAGAGCAGAAGAGGGTGATACAGAAAAGATTCTTAGTTTGTTCTGACTGGGACATGGGGTGGGGGGCAAAGACAGAGAAGAAGGAAGGAAGACAGAGAAGAAGGACCAAATATAAATCCTAAATGTGTAGCACCCTGACTCACAATGACACCCAGAAGTTTTTTTTCCTATTTGACCTCAGGTTCCCAAGCCAACTAAGGTTACAATTATTACAGCTAGTAAACATGTTCTGATGCAGAAGTTTCATTGTCTCACCTTCATTGGCTTAGGAAGTGCACAAAGATGAGTGAAGCACACTTGAGGGTGTCTGGGTCGGTTACAGTGAGCTTAACTTACTATGGATCATCCCCTCTTCCTCTCTAACACTGTACTCTTGCTCTGCCATTCATCCACAAGGATATCCATAGCTGTTCTCTGCTACACCATGCTGCTATCATTTTTCTGCCTTAGAGCCATGTAACCATGGACTGAATACCCTGAAACTGTGAGTCTAATTAGCTGTTTTCTCTTTCAAATTATGGGTGCTGAGTACTGGACCTCGGTGATGGAAAAATAACTAATATAGAAAGTTGGTGTGACAAGTTGGTTCTAAGCTCTGACTTTATGTGACCATGTTGGAACTAGTTTGCAAAAGAAGTTTGGAAAGTGTTAGTGGTGAAAGCTAAAGAAGTCTTAGCCATAAGCACAGCTTTCTGGGAAGTCTTGATGAAAGTCTAGGGGTCCAAAATATTAGGAAGCTGCACAGAGAAGGCAAAGTTTATGAAGTTTCAAAAAGAAATAATAAACATGGTGGAGCTAGATTAGAGTACCTTTGTGGTAACTTCTGCTAAAAAAGAATTTTTAAAAATTCTTGTTTATCTTCTGAGACTTAGCGAAAGGCTACGCTTTAAGGCTGTGTTCTGGTTGATCTAACTGGGGAAATTCAGGCAGCTTAACATTGAGGGTGAAGCCTGAGTATGGCTAGTTGCTCTTGGCCAGATTTATACCAAGAATTAAGAATAAAAGACAAAACAACAGATTTGAAAACTTTTTTCTTTGAAATAAACCATATGTAATAGTTAAGAGCAATGAAGGTGAGATTGGTTGAAAAATTAGTGGGATTAAAAAAAAGTCAAATATCTTATATAGGGATACAGAGAAAGATTCCAGCACAGAAATCAATCAGACACTACAATTTCAGACTCAAAAGCACAAAAGTATGAACCTTTGGCATGAGGAAAAGTCCCTGAGACCACTTCTCACGAAGGCCTCCTAGGGAACGGGCCTATTGGTATTTATTTCGCCATATGTGGTCACCCAATCTCTCAGAAGTCTGGCAGCTTTGATCCAAAGGCACCTGGCTGCTCCAGCCTGGTTAATGTCTATGTGATGCTGCCAGCTTAGTTTTATTTTTCCACAGTATAACATATTGCTTTCACGTAGTCACATATATTGACCTTTTTCTCCTTCTGACGTAAGCTTTATTCTTAAAAGTAGCAACATCGGTAGTTAATTATTGTATTATGACAATATCTGGGAATGTTAGTCAAGTTACAAAATTAATATTTAAATGCACACGAATACATTTATATTTTGTTTGTTACAATTGTTTTCAATTTTTGTAGTTGATCTCTGAAAGCAAATTATATTAGAAAGAGAATTATCTATACAGTTGAAACAATTTCTGGTACACATATTTTTTGGAAATCTCATAATAGCAAATAAATTCAACTGTTCTATATGTAAATTCATCATGAATGGGATTTTTGGCTGTTTTCTTTCCTTTGCCCCCCAAATCCATTAAGTACATGATGAACACAGAAGTGTTAATTTTGATCTCAGAGCACAGGCACATGGGAAAAAAGTCAAACCTGTTCAAATACATTGGGCTAGCAGACAAAGTGCATTTTCCATATAAACAATTCTAAACAGTGTAAGCAGGATGCCTACCTTGCCCCAAATCTTACCCATGTCGAAATATTTTTGTCCTAAGGTATTTAAGTTTCCAGTTTTATTTATTTTTTTCAAGAGACCGTACATTGTTTTTCTTTTTAAGGCAAAAGATGTTAATACATAAGTAGTTTTATCTAATGTGATACCTCAATATTGAAGTTTAAATGCAGTGTTGGCATTTTGTGATAAATAAATGGTTTTGGGGTCAGCATTAGGCACTCTCTATAAAAGATTCTCCATAACTGGTTTGGGTTACACCCCAGTACCAGAAATAATGATCATGATAATAATTAGTAACAGAGAAGAAAGAAGAAGAGGATAAGAAGATGGATGAGGGAAGAAAAATAGGGGTGAATATTGTTGTTAGAACATGACTCTACCTGAGGGGCCATTTTAAACTTTTGTTACAGTAACATAATTATTTCCCATCAAGACTAGTCTAAAGTGTTAACTATTGATTTTAAAGGTGATACCCGACCGAGCAGTGACAGGAAGTAGTGGACAAATTCATTAGCTTCTCCTACTTCACTTTCATAATGCGGGAGAACTCATTTTCTCCCAGACTTCCTCTAGTTAGATGCTCCATAGTTGTTCTCCTGCACTGATGGCTTTATGTTCTTTGACATTTTTCTCTTATTACTGTTTCTTGAAATGACTTTCCAAATTAGAGACCCTTTGATTCAAATCCTATTTCAAGGTTTGCTTCTGGTAGTCAACATTAAGTGAAACCTTATTTATGGAAACATTAAAAATTGATAAATGAATAATAAATGTGAAATAAAATGCTGTATCATAGAAAGGATAAAAAATGTCTCATAACAGAAATTCTATTTATTTTCAGTCTTTTTCATTGTTCTACCAAAGGTAATTAGAAGCAGTGCTGAGGCAGGTTAAAAACAAAACCTGGTAATGTTACTATGAGAAAGGTAATGTTAAGAGATTCTTTTTCTTTTTAATTTAGTACAGGGTCACACTAGGAGGACCAGACTTGTAGTGATTTTCCTGTTTACAGTCTCTCAAGAGCTGGGATTACAGGTATGCATCACCATGTCCAGTCTCAGTTGCTGTCTCAGGGCACCATGGGGGTTAGAGATTTTGAAAGGTGATAAATAATCAAATTTATGTCTGTACTTGGTCTTTTCATAATGCTAATCTTTTAGCAAACAAGCTGTTGTATGATCCAACTTTGTAGGCTTTTGCTTTTCGATGAAGCTCAAACTTAAAATCTTTTAGTTGTGCTGTATGCTCTTGATTGTCAATGTACAGCAAGGATATAGCTCCCAATAATACCCAGGTGATAACCTGAATATTGAACTTCCTTGAAATTTCTTCCACCAAAATAATTAGTCTATCAAACTTAATCTCAATCTCCCATAGTTTTCAGGATCAAACTACGGACACATTTTAGGCCAGAACATACCACACATAGTACAGAGACCAACAGCCAATGAAATTTTTATTCCCAACTGAAACCTCCTAAGTCTGATACTTTCTGTTACATTTCTATCAGCATTCTGATCTTCTTGGCTCCAGTGAGAATTCTCCAACTGGGGTCATTGTACTCTAGGATTTCTCCAGTCAGAATTCCCAAACCTTTCCAAACTCCTCCAATGAACCAATTCCAAAGGCTTTTCAACCGCATAGTTATGTCATATTGTAGCAACAATTCCATTTTTCTGGCACCAAGATCTATCTTTTTTTTTTTTTTTTTTGTCTTTTTGAGACAGGGTCTCACTATGCAGTTCAGGCTGGCCTTAAGCTCACTTTGTAGCTCAGGCTGATCTCGAACTCACAACAATCCTCCTGCCTCAGCCTCCCGAGTGCTGGGATTACAGGCATGCGCCACCATGCCCGGCCCAAGATCTATCTTAACCACTATGTTGTTGCTAGGAAAAAATACCCAACAGCTGCAAATTAAAGGAAGAGAAGTTTATTTTTGCTCAGTTTATAAAAGTTTTAATCCATAATTTGCTGGCTTGAAGGCAGGGTGGCACAGAACAGAGTATGGCAGGGAATAGCTCTCAGGGCTGCTCGACAGGAGCTAGATAGCCTCACGGGAGGAGTCAAGAAGAGAAGCAGTACCCCTCCGGTCACGGTTCAGTGACAAGACTCTTCTGACAGCCCCACCTGAGAAAATTATGTCAGTTGTAATGTCACATAATCCAGTCATCTCTCAAAACCCCAACCTATAATCACATCCACCTTAGGGGTGGATATCTACATTGAATCATATCAGAACCTTATGCATTTTATTATATCAACAGAAATTAGATTAGTACAAAACTGTAGTGGTATGCTTTAATATGCACCATATCATTCAATTTACTATTCCCTTCAAATAGAATATATACTGTACTTTTGGATAATTTTACTGCTTCTAGGTTACCACCTTATCAAAATCTAGTAGAATCAGAATTCCAAATGAAGTCACAAGGTGACACAAATATACTTTGTTGTACACATTTCACATAATTGCGACCGTATTATATGGTCACTCTTTTATGTGCATTGTTTTAATAAACTTTGTGGTGTAAAGATCTCTAAATAGGGGCTGGCATGATAGCTCAATGGTCTATGTGCCTGCCTGGAAAGCACAAGGACCTGGATTCAAACATGGTACCGCATGCCACACTGGTCCTGGTTCCTGAGCACACCATGCTGGCCACCAAAACCAGGCGAGGTGGTGCACATGTGTAATCTCAGTGCTGGAGAGGCTGAAGCAGGAGGATCACTATGAGTCCAAGCTATGTAGCGAGACCCTGTACCAAATAAATAAAAGAGATTTTTAAAAAACTTTTTCCAAGAACAAAGAAGGCCATGTAATTAACAATGGCCTTAACTTTGCAGAGAAAGGAAGTTAGTCAGTGAAGATTTCATGGGACATAGAAAAAGAGAAAGACAATAGTGAAAATAGTCTCTACTCTTTAAAAATTCTACATTTAATACCAGTTTGATAAATAAAATATGGCCAGCAAGATAGCTCAGACTAAGCACCTGCTTTGGCAAGTGCAGGTCCAGGGTTTGATCCCCAGGCTCACATGCTGTGCCAGCCCTGCCCTGGGGTGTGCTGAGCCAGTGACCACGTCTGGGTGTGGTGACACAGGCCCACAATCCTAGCACTGGGGAGGCTGAAAACAGGAGGATCACTAGTAGTCCGAGGTGCATAATGAAACCTTGTACCAAATACTAACACACACACAAAATGGAAAAGAAAATAGACTATCAATGTCCTCAAAATTAGCCAAATCATTCTATTGAGAATTTGCTTTCTTTTTTACAGAGGAGTTACCAAACAAGAAATGACCACTTTTAAAACTGTAACTTATAAAAATCTTAAGCAGTACTTTTGCATTTTTATATTTTTCCTTTTTGAAATCTACGTGTATCACTTTAAGTGTATAAGTCACAGGAGAAAACTGCTGTGACAAGAAAAACTAAAAATAATTTTATTACATATAAATATTAGAATAAAAGCTATTGAACTGTTTCATTTGTCATTTAAAGTGTGATTGTATTCCTCAACAAATTATTATAGAAGGTTTTGTCTTATTAGCTTAACTATGTTGTACTCAGAAAAACTGCATAACTACAACATTGACATATTATGAAATTAGTAAGAAAAAGACAGTAAATCATGAACCTTTGAAAGTACCAAATAAAAGTAATTTATTAAAAATAAACCAAAAAATCATATTGTCAATATTTTTTATTAAAACTGAAGAATACTTGTGTAGCTAGGAATGCTGGTACACACATGTAATCCTAGAGCTTAAGAGGCTGAAGCAGAAGGATCACTGTGAGTTTGAGGCAGATCTGGACTACATACATGAATTCAAGGACAGCCTGAACAAAAAAATGATACATGTAGTCCAAAACATGATAACCAAAATAAATTCTACAAATGAATTATAAGAACAATCAATTGTTTATTAGCAGGCCACAAAGAGCATATTTAGCTAAAAGAAAAATATGTTACACATCCATAATGCATACAGCTGTATCTGGACATTATATTTGCCTAATTAACAAATTTTATATAAAATTCAAGTAAAATTTTTATTTACAAAAAGTTTTCATTAATTTTGTAGTGCTTAATGTTTTTCCTAATGTGAAATTGAATTTACAAAAATATTTTATGAGAGCTAAGTAAAATTTACACTTGAATATGTTATACATTTTATTTTTCTCTAAAGATTATATCATAATGTACCCAAATATATGCAAGTGTTTATCTAACAATATTAATTGGAGATTATATGTATAACCCCAATTACATTGACACTGTAGTTAAATGTATTTTTTCCTAACATTCTGTGTTGTTTATATTCTCATAAGTTTTTAAAGGTGCTGCAAATCTGTTTGCATGTTTTGTGTTGTCTTTTTGGCAACTTCATTAGAAGGATAAGAGACAGTGGAACAATACTCATTGCTGTTTTACTACCCACAAATTGTTCAGCCTTTGCTGCTCTGTTGTCCAAGATGTATCTGTGCTACATGACAATGTAAAAATAGTACCTAATATTGTTTTTTCTAATCACCCTCAAGAATAAAGCTGACATCATTTAAAGAGATTATGAACTTGAAAGGAGTCAAGTGGCATATGCAGAGTTTAATGTACTTCTGAAGCTCATGAAATTAGGTGAATGTCTTTATCTTGGACTAACATGATATGCCGAAGAAAGGCTGTCTTACATAATGAGAGCTAATTAACCACTTTTTATGATTTATTGGCAGGAATTCCTTTTCACACATTTCTATCCATTCTTCAGAGATTTTCAGAGATGTGATGAATTTATGCAGTGTTAGAGAAATTGCTTATCACTAAGAAAACAGACCAAAAAAGTCATTCATGCTTTTCACAAAGTTTCTGTTATGCTTTCTCTGTCATTTAAAGGTTGATTTAATGTTTGTAAAGCTTGTCAGTTATTTAATATGTAGCAATAAGAAAAATATTTGTCAAAACTTTTGGAAAATTTTCAAATAAATTATTTTCCTCAAAACCACCAGGAAGCCATGGAAACATCATAGTAATCCAATTTAAAGAACATTCATTATTCAAAATAAGAGTCCTGTGTGCTCAAAAGCAAGCAATTGAGCTATGAAATCTCAACAATGGGTAATTGTGTTTATACTTTGAATGTCTTACTTATAGAAAATGTTCACTAAAATATTTAAGAGTATAGATATACCATCTGGCATTTGGACTCAAATGATTTGGATCTGTATAAACACACAGAAATATTCTTACATATGAATAGAAAGATTTTATAATTAACATAACCAAATGATAACATTTATGTAAGCTGGGCAAGAACTAGATTCTCCTAAGTACTGCTTTTCTAATTGCTATGTAACTATGAAATCTATTTTTTATTTATTTTTACTTTTACTTTCTTATGTGTTAAGTACAAAGTCTACTGGGTCTCATTACACAGATTGGACTCATAGTGATCCTCCTGTTTTCAGACTCCCAAGCTCTGGGATTACAGGGTCGCACTATCATGCCCAGTCTCAGTTGCCATCTCAACATGCCCCCAGGATAGGGCCTGCATGGCATTCCGGGGATCAACCCTTGCCGCTGCACTCTGCCTACTCAGAAGCTTTAGTCCACTGAGCTATATGGTCGGCTCTTGAAATCTATTTTTAAATTCAATTACTAAATACAGTGGTGGAGTAAGTAATTGTCAGTTTTTAATCCCCAGATAAACTGAGTCAGCAAGGTGCTGCACGTGGAAGACCCACTTGAGTGTTGCCAACAGCAGAAAAGCAGAACTGCAGTGCTGTTGCTTCTCCTGGAGAAGCTTATCAGTCTGGTTTTCCTGATAGGAACTCGGCTCTTGTCATGGTGGATGTCTGTGGTCCTTTAGGGGGGAGCACTTGTCCCTGAGCGTCACTTCCTGGCTCCAGTGCAGAGCCTTCTGCCTGCTGGCACAGATCCTTCATTTCACTGTTGCAGTTTCAAGATTCTGCGACTGACCTCTGGGCCTTCTCAGAGCAGATCCTTGGCAAGATGGACCTGAGACCTTGCTGTGGGCTCGAGGTCTCCAGCTAGACTTATGGAGGACTTTGACGTGGGCCCAGGTCCTCAGCTCAAGTCATGAAGGACATTGTTCTAGGATCCAGAACCTCAACTGGATTCTCTGGGTCTCTATTGTGTGGACAGATTTTCCATTCTCTGTTTTATTTGACCCTTTGGGTGAATATTACAAAGTAGCCTCATAAATAATGTGCCCTGTATTAAATTATTTCCTCTGTAAACTCTGACTACAGTAATTACATATTGGTACTGAAAGGGAAATCAACAATTTTTATAGGGCTGGGGAGATAGCTCAATAGAATAAATACCTGCCTGGCAAGCTCAGGGTCCTGAGTTCAATCCCTGGTACTGCAAAAAAAAATATATTAAAGAGATTTTAAAATATTTAATTAATAATGCTGGGTTTTGTTTTGTTTTCGTACCAGAAATTGAACTCCGGATGGTGTGCTTGCACAGCACCTGCCACTGAGCTAGATATCTGGCCCTAATAATTCTTCGACCAAAGAATTTACTATATTGCCAAAGCTTACATGTCTGAGGCCTAAGGATATTACAGTATAGCAATTTGGATCCGGTTTAAATCATAGGAATGATAACATATTAATGAGGCAAAAGCATCTAGACTAAATCAATAAACGCATAAATAAAGAACTACAGGATATTAAAGGGGTTTCTTTATTTTTAATGTGCAAACAGACATGAAAAATTTCATCTCACATTCTAAACATTTTGCAACTATGAAAATGCAAACACCTCCCATTGTTTTCCTGATATCAAGAGTTTTCAACTTAGGTTGAAATAATGTTTTGACAATAAATTTTTGTTCAATAAATTTTATGAATATACAATATATAAACTTCCTGCTTACTCTTCATGAAATTCTTTACTATTTTCCTCATCTATCCATCCTTAGCAATAATAGTCTTTTACATATATTTTATTTATGCCAAGCTTGCTCACTATCAGGCTACTCAAGTTTGTCCTTCTTTTTCCTGTGCTTCTGTCCTTCTAGACACTGACAAAGCTTTCCTGCTTTATATTTTACCAGCTTTTCCAGGGGTAGGGCCAGGTAGGCATGTGGTACCAGGGATCGAACTCTGAGCCCTACACTTGCCTAAGCAGGTGCTTAGTCCACTGAGCTATTTGGCCAGCCCTTCAAAATGCCATTTCCTTCGTCACTTATCTCTGAATATTTTCCTCTAAGACATTTTTTCTTTTGTTTTGTTTATCTGAAACAATAAAACTCATTATCTCATCTGTTACTCTTTTGAAGACACCTAGCATGCAGAGGATTAAAAGTAAAATGTTCAATTAGGATAAATACGCTGTGCTTCTGCATAATTCTATGAGAAGCAAGATTTGCACTAATAGTGGTTGGACAAAATTTTATGTTGGCTTCTAATACTATGAACAACCACTAGGAAAATAACAAGTAGAAAGTATCAATTATTGAATCTGTGATATAATTCAGGTATAAAAAAATAAGATAAGTAAACAGCTACATTCTCTTAATTCACTGATAAGAGATATCTGCTATAATAATGTCTTTAGTATAATATCATGTATGCAACTTGTACAATAACAAAACATTATGAAAACAGTTTGCAATGTATTAATTTATTGAATCTGTCCTGTTAATTTGTCTTGAAACTGTCTTATTGCTATTTGTTCTTCAATAAAATAAATAAAAAATAAAAAAGTAAAATGTTCAACTATAACCCAATAACTGAACTCTCACCTTCAATAGATATTTTACATTTTATTATCCACTTGAATATTGTATCAATAAATATTCAGGCATTTAGTTTTATATTGACAATTTCCCAGGACATAAATCATGAAATAGAAGGAAATTAACACTCTATGTTTAAGTCTGTTTTTATGTAAAAAGGCTCTCTATCTCATGTCCTTAATGTTGTTTTGCAGAAGCAAGGACCGACCGAGGGAAGCACGACGTACCTATGTGCCGCTCAGCAGTGGCTGTTCTCAGGGCTTTCGCCTCCACATTTATATTTCTGTTGAGCATTTATATTTCTGTTTCAAATGGGTCCTACAAATGGTTTGTCCAAATCACGTTTGAAAAAAAACAAAACAAAACAAAACAAATTATAATTAGACCTGTGTGGGGAGAAACCACAAAATTTTCAAACTGAGTCTCCCTTATCCTTAACGTGCAAGTATAGAGGTACACATAAATACTAATCCGGGAAGGAAAACAAAGTGCTCTTAAAAGTTCTATAGAAACTATGCAATATGATAAATTTTTAAAACAAAAATGTTTGTGACTCCGTTTAGGCAATTATTCAAAACACTAAGAGCTGGTATTCAGAGAAGTGAAATTGTTTATGAAACCCGCACTGCTCCTGGCTAGATTGCAGTGAGAGCTACTGACGCACATATATCCGCCAAATTTGGAATTGATCTCAGAATATCTAATTTGGATTCTTCAAAGTATTTGAAATCTGTTTTAATTGAATGGAAAATGAAAATAAAATTTAAAATCATTGCACTATTTTGCTATCACCGTCTCTCACATTTCTTTCATGTCTGCTTTGTCCTGTGCTGCCACACTAAAATTCATTCTGTTCAGCTCTACCTAATTTGATGGTGGAATTGGAATTGGTCTTTCTGTTTCTGTTGAATCACAATAGGAAGGAATCATGGACACTATTCAGCATCTCTGGGCTCTGCTTACAAAAAAGACCCCTGCAGCGGGGGTTTTGCCATACCTGCCTGCTTTGTCCAGTTCTGCTTGACTGCAGGTTGGCTCTTCCTTGTATTCTGCTTATCCAGCTTGCTTTGCTTGGTTGTCTTATGAATAAGCATCTGATTCTTTCTGTCTTTGCTTTACTGAAAAATCCCGCACCACTTTTTGTTTTGCCAGTCAGAAGAGCAAAAGATGATTGGATTGAAAGCAAAAGCTAGAAGGAAATTCAATAGCTTTAATGAATAAACAATGAGTTTTATTTTAAATGATTCATGAATGTTTTGAGAATAATCCACTCCTAAAAGTATTTAATTGGGAAAAACTGTCTAGGCAGACAATATGGTTTATGAGTTTTTCCATATTGAAAAGTGTGGGAAATGAAAATTAGTCTAATTATGATGAATTTCAAGACAGGAATATGAATTACAATATATAAGCCAAAGCTGTGATTATTTTATTCAATGTAGTGGACGATCTACTGCAATTTCTTACTCTTAAAGAATAACCTTGGCAGTTGGTCTTGTGACTATGGGCAGGGATTTCTTTTTAAGCATGTTACCATTGACTATTTCTTTCCTTTTTTCACAGTTGAACCTATGATAGGCAGATCTCACATTCTTAACTTCTTCAGTCACCATATAGTCCACCCAGATTGAGGAGTCACTTAAAGAAAATATAATTATATATGCCTCATTTCCATTAGCTACCTTATTTTATGTAGTTTCTAAATATCTCTACATCTTCTCTCCTCCAACTACTGTTATTAAATGAATATTGGAGGCATTTAAGCTTATCCAAAGTCATATTCCAAACATAGGATACAAATGTTTTCTTTGACTTAAAGACAATGAAGTTCATAGTGTGAGGAAAGTAGTAACTAAAAGTTCACAAAGATATTTTGATGTGAAGCTCAGAATTCCTGTTATAACTGTTAGTACATTCCTTACTTCCTAAGGAATCCTAAAGAAAAACAAGTATTAACCTCATCTGCAGCTGCTTTAGTTTTACCAGTGTTAGGAGGTCAGGTGGCCACATATGAGATACAGAAATACAAGTTTTATTCCAAGATATATATTATTGTTCCTGGATTATACATATTCCTAAAATAAACTTATCACCTAAATTCCATTTCTTTGATTTTTTCCCCCAAGCAGCATCAGAACTACCCAGCCAAGAGAAATGGCATGAAGTATATTGAAGACAACTTGTCCTCAGGACTTCCTTTTGATCTTGAAAACATTGGACATTTGAAGATATGCAATTCCTGGCACAACGGACAGTCTTGAATTATTGTGTAACCTGTATGATTCTGAAACCCAGAGACGTGTCTTATGTATGTAGCTATACATTCCAGTAGGAGATAAGATTAAATGAGAGATAGAGTAACAGAACACTGATGAGTTTGTAGTGATCCTTTTCCTATATGAAAGGGCAAAATCCATAATTTAACTTAAGATGGAGTGCAAAGATGAAAATGAAATTATGGCAACAAAAACAGTAAAATAACATCAGTGATTCTAATATTTTAATTATATATTTTATGGCAAAATATGTCCCCATCACCTAATATATGGCAGAGAGATATGATACAGTTATGGAAGATAACACTCGTTATATGGCAGGATGAAGGTCACAGAATTGAGTGAGTGAACTAATTGGATGACTTTAAGTTAACCAGAAGGGATACTATCAAAACAAATCTTACAGGTGTCTAAAGTTAAGGTGAAAAAAAAATTCAGTTCTATAATAGTCTATAATTTATTTTGTCTAGTTAACAGAAGTGGTAGAGAGTTCTGAAGGACACCACAGGGAAAAAATGTTCCAACACTTAATAGCAATAGTTATAAAGCTATTTTCTTAAAACACACCAGTAGGCCAGTTAAAACATAATAAATGAGGAAAATATAATAATCCCAAATAAGAGAGAGATTTGATTAATATGAGAAGTATTTTAGGTATGACATTACCATTTTTCTTACATTTATATAAGATAATATCTACTAGCAAAATATGTGAGACTAATGAGTTTATAGGATTACAATTTTAGGGGAAAAGATCTAGCATCAATTACAGTTGGGCTGGCTATCTTATGGGCAGTTAGTTCCCCAGTGTATTAAATAATTTGCAACACTTTCTGGTACATTTTTGTAATGTTTACATGATAATTACCCAAAGTTTAGAGAATTTATTGTATTCACCCGAGAACACAAATTTGGTCTGATTATAAAGGACAATGTTTTTCAAATACATTGTACTTTATATTCCATAGAAAATATATCAGGTCTTTGTAGCCTTTTTCAAGAAATGTTCAACAGTGTGATTGATTTTATGTCGCTGAAAAGGAAGCCTTCAGTTGTCTTGAAATTTTTCAGATATCAAGTATATATGTTTCTCTGTGTATGTAAAACTATTCCCCTTCAGTTATTTTTATTCCCACCCATATACACCTGTGTACACATACTTATCTCTTGCAGGTACACTTATGCTTGTGTTCAAGTACACATATTTATATACATGGATTCCCATACATTTATGTTAGTGTGCATAAGTTTATGTGTGAGTACACGCACACGTATGTAACTGTCTACATTTCCTTTCGTCAGCTTGTACTTTCATAAGTTCTATCACCTCACCCAGGTCAATTATGAGCGTGTTTTGCATACAGGCCGTTCTTTCTGTAGTTTCTGTAACAGAGCTTGAAAGATTAAAGATAGTGACAAAATGTTTAATAAGTGAGTCCTAGGAAATACATGAATTAGTTAATTAACTTCTAGAACTACTAGTCTAGCTCATAGAAAATTCCAGGGGCTAATGGTTATGTAATAAACAGATGAAATCTAAAACAGGTAAGAAAAAGAAAGTAAAAAAAGAATAAAGGAGTAAAGAGTGAAAGACAAATGAAAGGTAGCCTGAATTTACGTGCCTATGCACCTTTAAATCTCAAATCACCGTGTTTTTGTCTCTATCCTTGGCAATACTGTTCCTATTGCTTTATTTCCTTAGCTCTTATTTCATTTAATTATACACATCCCTCTAGGGAAATCACATTATTTTCCATGAATTGAATTTTATAGTTAGCATCTTTATGATAATTATAAAATATGTCTTTAGCAAAATGCTCATTCCTGAGATACAATGCTGAATATATAAATCAATATTATACTGAAGACACTTGCACATCATGCACTTACCAAATTCAACATTGTGTTCACAGTATTTCCATGACAATTCTTGTCCATCTTCACATTTCCTGATTAAGTCAATGGTTACCTCATGTTTTTCAATACTGACTGGTCACCTGCTCTATACCAGATTCTGTCTAGGTACTGAGAATTTTCTCAAACCAGGGCCATGGATTCAGTCTTAGTTCTGTCTCTTTACAATTTCATGTAAACATTGAAAATATCTTACAGGCTTGTTCATATCTTTCCATATATTCTACTAATGCTTTTCTCATCTTGCTTCTATAGTACAGCATTGGTCTTATGGCAAATTTCCCTATATTCTACTAGGTTCTTAAAATTCATATCTTATTTATTTAATCTTCATTTTATGTATTAGGTACAAGTTTCACTGTGCAGCCTAGACGCAGTGATCCTCCTGCTTTCAGCATCCCCAGCACTAGGGTTACAGGCATGCGCCACTGCGCCCAGACTCCACGGCCTGCTCAGTGCGGCTCAGGGTCTGGGCTGGAGAGGCATGTGGAACTAGAGATCAAGCCAAAACAGGCACTAGTCTGCCGAGCTATCTCACTGGCCCTTAAAATTTACATTTCACAGTGATATTGCAGAAATGTAGAAATCAATTTTGCTAAGCTCTATGTTTAAATCATTATTCCTATTGAATAAAAGGCAAGGTATACATAATTTATAGAAATGTAGATCCTCCATATAATAAAAAGTTTAAAAATAATAGAAAATAAATTATAAATATTGTGTGTTCAAATATAATCAATCTGAGCAATCATACAATTATAAATAACAGTGATATTTTAGTCAGTGAATGAAATTTTAGTCTCTGTTGATAATAATGCAATATTATAGATTTTGAAAGTTACAAAGAAAAAATAGGTTTACTTAACAGTTCTTCAGGTGTAAAAGTGAATGGTAATATTTGGGAATATTTTTCTTTCTGGCAAAGTGGTAAAGCTACACAGAGTGTCACTTGGCAAAAGACAAATGGGTGTGTCTATGTGTGTCTCTGTTAAGAAAAAAAGCAGGATTCAACTGTTAGACTCCAGGTCAATCACCAATGAGAGGCCCAGACTTTGAGCCGCCATAGTCAGACTATATACCTGTTTAACTTTTATACCTGTTTAGCTTTATTTTCTGCTAATTGTAACATCTGTGTGAGTTCTGGGTTTCTTCTCAATGGCTAGAATTCAGTAAAGTTTTCCAACTATTTTGATACTTTTGAGTACGTTTATTGATGCATGTCACACAACCGCAGTGCGATGCCTTCAGTGACTGAATCATTCCACAGCACTGAGCACTGTGACTTCTGAGCACAGGGTGTACTTCCTAAGTGTCATTGGTCTTAAGGCTAGTAAAGGTGGGCACATTTAGAGCCAGTGTCAAAGTCTCATCACGAATCTCTTCCAATGGTTCTTGCCTGACTACATATTTTCATTAAGAATATACGCTTGTCAGTACTTAAATGAATACTTGAAATGTATCGTTCTATGTGTGCGTGAGTGCATGCATGCATGTGTGCAGGTGTGTGTGTGTGTGTGTGTGTGTGAATGTATCTGTCTCTCTGTGGCAGGTAGCCATGTGAATTACACTTCCTTCATCCCCATAGAGTCAGCTCCCTGTCTAACTTAGAATCCTTCACTCTCTGCATCACAACTGGAGAAGCCTTAGCTGAGAAAAATCAAAGAACTCACTTCATTCATTTCCTACCATTCAGAGATCCCTTTTCTTGGCTATTGTTATTTCTAATGTTTTGACCAATACGTATTTCAGATGTTTTTGTTCATTTTTTGTTCCTCTCATATGAGAGGGTAAGTGCAATGTCTAGTATTTTTCAGAAGTCTGAAAGTGGTATTTTTTTTGTTTACTTTAATGATCATATGCATCATGGTGGAACTTGCAAAACTGAAATATCACCTTGAAATAATTTTAAGTGGAATGACTTGTGTAATTTTCCAATCTCAGCCACATTTGAAAGAATCATGTCATTTAGAAAATAGAGATGTTCCAAATCAACAATATCTTTACATAATTTTTACTGTACATGGTTGTAAGTGAAAGTATAGGAAATTCTCAAATCTTTGAGTAGATAAATAAATGACTAAATGAAGAATGAACTGTGCTATGAATAGACCACAATTGTATCTGAAAAATGAAACTGTCCGACAAACGCAATTTTAAAGGTGGAGTCTGATTTTGCTTTCTAAATGTTGTACATGTCCTAATCATTTAGAGAATGTGGAAGGCTGTGATAAACATAGAGGAACTGGACAGGAAAACAAGCTACTTGGTTTATTTTTCAATCTATCAAAAAATATTTCCCTGCATTCTGAAAATGCTCTAGAGGTTATTGCAACTAATAACAGAATATGCTTGAAAATTGAGTAGATTTCCACTGAGTGCATAAACTAGCACATGATCTATCTAATTCTCAACATTATAGATTAGATCTTTTTTTAAAGATTGACCCCACATTCATGTTCATGACTAAGGGAGAATAAAGAACTCATTATAAAATACAATATATGTCATCATCTCTCAAGTTATATAATAAATAATCTAGGTAGAGACCTTTAAAATTAATAATTGTATGACAAAGTGGAGAAATGTTTAAAACTTTAAAAATAGGACACTTTTCTTAAGCAGAGTAAATATAAATCTGCTCTCTGCTCCTGCCAATGTTAGCAAATATAATTAAAAGAAGAGAGAGCACTGTTTTTGTTAGTTAAGGCATCAAGACAAAATTGGTCTTCTCAAACCAGGAAGTAGATTCCTTGTTTAGATGTTTTTCTCTTTAACTCAATATATTTGAGGGTTACCTTGCCTTATCACAGTTTCAAGGTAAATAAAATAAAATCAGCTTGAAATATTTTTACTATATCTTTGGCTGTATCAGCATTTAATAAAGTTTACTTAGACTTTACTTTGAAACTATTTGATATTGCATACACACAAGTAGCAACTTTTGTTTATCTAGGACACTTATAACTGTAAATAAATATTCATGTATATATTTAGCCTAAGTATGTAACTGTTTCTAAAGACTTTATAATTTTCATGGCATTATTGATTGAAACAATTTCTGCTAAACCTCTTAGTTATGTATACCAATTCCTCTCTTTATAAGGAAAGTTCACGTCTACCTTTCAGCTCAAAGATCTTATATTCCACTATAAAATGTTAAAGTACATTTAAAACAACAAAGATAATTCAACTTCAGATCAAAACAAAACAAACATCAAGAAATATAGAATATAGTAAGAGAGTCATTTGTGTTTTACTTTTCCACACTGCTATTCTCTATGATGTAACTGTTACAGAACAATGCTAAATGAAATTAAAATATGAAGAAGTGAATTTCAGTGTGACAGGTGCTGGGAAACGGGAATGTGTGTTCTAAGAGCTATGTCTCTGTCACCTGATAGATGTACATTGTGACATAAACTTGAGACAATAGCAATCCATCTTTATTCATGTCCAGGATAGTACTATGCTTAGTGAAGAAATTGAAAAAATGAAACTACTAAGAAAATGAGGTAAACAGCTTGATTTTCTAAATGGCACTAACTTTTCAATTTAGCATAAATCTTACGGAATCTTATACAATTATATGATGTTTAAAATATTACTTATAATTTTGTGTATAAAAAAGTATACTTTCTCTTAGTTCAACAAGAAGAAAGTTTTGAACCAATAGTGTTTAGACAAGATAATGTGTCTGCCTCTTGCACTATGAATAACTACTACAAAGACAACAGTATGCAATGTATTAATTATTATAACTGTCCTACTAACCTGCTCTGAAACTGCCTCATTGCTACTTCTTCCTCAATAAAATTAATATAAAAATAAAATTAAAAAGGGAATATCAATAATATAGCCTGTGAGCGAGAGCTATTTAGAAGGCTCACTCCATGGAAGGACAGGTGGGCTCCGCTGTGTTCCCTTATCAGATAGCTTAGAGGGAAAGATAGGAGATACTCAAAATGCAGAGCTATAGAAACAGTGACAATAGAACAAATTCAGTGGTGACTATGCAAAATTAGGTAGTGTTAAGTGAAGAAAGGAATGGGGGAAAAGGGAGTTTGAATTGAATAATATCAAGTAGCGATTAAAGAAAAATGTTATTATTATGGCATGAACAGAAAAACATATAAAACTAATCATGATACATTATCATTGAAAGACAAGATGATCTTCAGCAACAAAGCAAATTATCAAGGATTCTATAATATCACAACTTAATTTATACCTCAAAGAGTGTTTATTTTCTGCAGTTTTATTATTTTTGCATTCCCAGCCAACGAAATGAAAAACTTCACTGATTGCTTTTATGGAAAAGACTGAATGATTGCTAAATTGGTGCAGTACAGATTTATTTTGAAGACGTAGGTAAAAAAAAATCACAATTCTTTTAGAATCTAAATATGTTCACTTCTGAGGGTACGTATACTGGTATTTTCAAAGTAACACTAAATATTTTTGATGGAACATTATTCTGTGTCAATCGCTTTATGAATAACTATTGTAGATTCAAAAATATCATTCACAATTAATTCCTATTCTTAATCTTGAAGTGGAATATAAGAAGTGCTTTAAGATGGGGATATTTTATTTAAAAATCAATTTCTATTCACATGTAGCCCGTAAATTGATACAACTTTATTGACTCACATATATACAATGTAATAGCTTGATATCCATAAGTGCATTCGCTCCTTCTGAAAAAACTCAGGCAATTATTTTCATGGTTTTCTAAAACAGAAATAATGATTCTGATTCCACACTGATATCACTGCTCAATACTGCCTTAAAACTACAGCTAATCTTATTTATTCTAAAGCATCTACTGTTTAATAACTGTTCATGAGCATACGTCCTCAGATTACTTTAGCTGTGGTTTGGCTCAGATAGTTTAATTGCATGCTAGTTTTCTTTCATTATGTGACAATAAATCTATAGTTTTTTGTTATTTTTTGATACTGAACTCATGAGCTTGTGCTTGCCAGGAAGGCGCTGAAGCCACTGAGCTATCTCCCTGGCCCCGTGACAGCAAATCTTGATTGTCACATTGATTGGCTTAGACGCAGCTAAGAGTTCAGTACAGCACACTTCTGGGAGCATCTGCATGAGTCATGCGGCCATGTCCCGGGGACTGGGGACTGGATCTGTGCCCTGACCTCTTCCCTTCTAGAGCTCCTCTCTGGCTGTGGTCTTTGGGGACCAAGGAGTGAGCAGCTTTACTCCACTTGCTTCTGCCTTAGTTCCTGTCAGCTTTGGACTGAGAACTCAGACACAATGCCAAAATCAACCTTCCTCCTTTAAAATATCGGGACAGGATGCTTTGGCCCAGCATTGAGAAAGCTGACTAATACATCATAGAGCAAGTCTGACACTTCAGCTGTAGGCACGGACATTAATCACTAGGTACCCTTTATAAATGTTTGGCACAGAAAAATGATTTGGCTGTCTCTCTCTGTAAGATTTTCCTTGTGCCTTATACATAGCAAACATTTCATATAAGACCAAAATATATACATGTACACACCAAGTTACTTATAGTTTAACTTTTTATATAGAGGAGTTTTCATTTAGAAGTTAGGCACCTGGATTTGAATCTCAACTGAATTTTTTTTCTAATGAAAAACAATATTCAACTAGAATGGAAAGAATTAGGCAATAAACAAATCAATGCATTTTATGATCAGCTATGACAATTTTAACTAAAATTCAATGAAAAATTATTAAAAACCCTACAATGGAATTGAAATAACTTTACCTCATCCCTTGACCCTGCAGACTTGAAGTTGCTTTAACCGTGGTTGGTGAAGGCCCTCTGTTAGGGGAATTTAGCACTGATTCCACAAAGGCAGAATGCAGACATGCACCCTGCTGGTCCTGGGGGAGAAGCAGGAGCCCTTCCATAGCCTGGCTTAAGATCAAGCACAGATCTTTCACCAAAACATGGAATTTGGATATTTCTGAAGTCCCAAATAAAGAACTGACCAGATAGCTCAGTGGATTAAAGCATCTGCTTAGGCAGATGCAGGAATCTGGGTTTGATACCCAGTCTGCTGTGCCAGCCTCACACCCAGGCACGCTGAGACTGTGATTGAGACTTGGTGTGACAGCACCTTCCTGTAATCCCACCACGTCTAATATGTAGGTATGGCAAGCTTCAAATATTTACTTTGTTAGCATATCTACTTAAATTGAACTTCAAAAGTTTAAATGCTCCTCATATTCACATTACAGAAGAGCTCTAGTCTGAAAAATAAACTTTAATAGCAGTCTAAAGTTATTAACATTTAAAAAATAATTTTATGTTACCTCACAAATTTACAATGTGCATATTTAGAATCAAGTTCTACTTGTTATAGGATGAATATTTCTTATCCGTAGTGCTCATGTGACCTCCTGTTTATTTGTTTCTTAATTACATCCTCAAATATTCCATTTCTAAATAAGTTCACATTGATAGGCACCAAGGATTAGAATTTCAGCATATGTATTAGGAGAATAAAATTCGACATGCAATTCCTCCTCATATAAAGGAAAAAAGAGATCCAAATAGATCGACAAGGAAATCAGATTGGAGGGACACAGATTCAAGGAAAGGAACACAAAGGATCAGCAGGTAACCACAGCAGGTGAGCAGAGCCAGGAGCATTCAGCACACTGCCCCAGGGATGACAGCCCTCACATTTCCTGACTTCACTTAGTCCTCAGGACTAGGAGATGAGAAATTTCTGAGTTTTTTTAAAGACTGTAGTGGTGATACTTCATTACAGCCACTCTAGGCATCTGATACAAGTGGAGCATATGATATGCTCAATAAATATCATCAAATAAACCAGGAAAGTCTGTTATACAACTATTTGTATTTTTAGGAAACATGTAATATTTTTCTTCAAAAATCATTATTTAGGAAAATATATAGGAGAAATTTATATATTATACTGGGATGACTGTGATACTTAATTTTCCATCTCATTTTGATCACTTATGTTAATTTATTTGATCAAATATAATTTCAGTTTTTCTGCATGAGAGTTTTAGCGATGAAAATTGTAATTAATAGATTAAAAACTTACTCATCTTCAAAAGATGGGTCTCTGGCTCTGTCTCTGTCTCTCTGTCTCTCTCTCTGTCTCTGTCTCCTTCATTCTTTCTCTAAGAGAAGACACATTCTCTCAAAACTATTCTCTCAAAAACTCTATCAGAGGGCTCTAAGACCACATTAATATTCTCACTTTCAGAAGTTCTATATTAGATTTTTCTTATATACTTTATTGAAAAATCTTTAATGAAATTTTCTGATGAAAATATAAATTCCCTGATGTCCTGTAATATCCCATTACTTTACAGCATGTAAATTAAAGCTTAATTTAAAAAAAAATTAACCAATTTCACATGCTTGCATCTGATAATCTGAATAACTACTTTGAAGAAAACAATATGCAATATAGCCATCTGTCTTAGTTACTCTTCTCTCATTGCTGGGACAAATACCAGACACCCAAATGAAGGAGGGAAGGGTTTATTTAGCTCATAGTTACTG
This sequence comes from Ctenomys sociabilis, assembly GCA_004027165.1. NCBI lineage: Eukaryota > Metazoa > Chordata > Mammalia > Rodentia > Ctenomyidae > Ctenomys > Ctenomys sociabilis. The sequence continues at coordinate 19,074 of PVKA01013581.1, read as the reverse complement.
GAGGTTTCAGTCAATAGTCGGCTGGTTCCAAAGCAGAGAGGCACATGGCAGAGAGCAGCAGTTCATGGATACCAAACAAGGATAACAACAAAGCAATTGCTAAAGAGGTCTGTCTCTCTGTCTGTTATATTCCATTCAGGCTCTCTGCCCCAGTTGGGGTGTAGTACTTACACCTATAATCCTAGCAGTACTGAAACTCATAATCCTGGCCTTCAATCACACATAATCCCAGTAGATCATGAGTTAATCACAAACTCTAGAAGTCCCCACCCCATGACTGCATGAGGCTTTGGAGGGACAACAAGACACAAACTATAACATTCCCCCCCTGGGCCCTCAAGGACTCATTCACATCCTCTTGTGCAAAAGACATTTTATTCCATCTCTAAGAGTTGCTGAGGTCTCAATAATTTCAGCATGGCTGAAAAGCCAAGTCCCAAGTCTCCTCCAAGATCTAAGGCAAACTCTTAGCTGTGAGCTCCTGTACAAAAGAAAAGTTAAACATATCCAACATTCAAAGGCATGAGATAAACATTACCAACCCAAAAGTTGCAAACAGGGGAATACAAAACACTGGGACCAACACAAGTCCAAACTCCAACAGGGCAAACATTAAATCCCATAGTTCCAGCTGGAACATCTGAAGCAGTCTGCACTGAGTTGTGAGCTCCAAAGGCCCTACATGGCTCTGCCCCTATGGCACTTCGGGTGGTTGTAGCTCCTATAGTTTCTTTCTCAGACCTGTTTTGCTCCTTCCTTTCAGTTTCCTTTAGATGATCCACATCCCTGGCTTTTCCAAACTTCTGGGGTTTCCACTGAATAGACTTCTCTCTCACAGCTTTGCACATAGCCCTCTTGGGAGCACACTGCCTGGTCTCTCTGGCCTTCTTCTGAAATTGAGGTGGAAGCCTTCTTAACCTCAGAACTCCTGCATTCTGCATGCGCCTAAAACCATTACCACGTGGATGATGCCGAGGTCTGCTGCCAGCTGGAGTGGTAGGGAGGCTTCCTTCTCCCTTAGCTGTAGGGGTTGAGTGCCTGGGTGGCTGAACACTCTGACCCTGATTCCCAGGAACAAATTCTCCATGCTGGCACCATTCTGGAATGTGGCGTGGCCGCTGCCACCATTCTGGAACACGGAGCTCTGCAGCTTTCTTCTAGAGGCAAAGTCCTTGACCTTTGCAGTTCTGAGCCTGCAAAGGGTGGAGACCTGCCTCCTCCTGTGATGCCTTCAGGCCATCCATTCCATTCTCTTGTTCCTTCTCCATAATGGCGATCCTCTCAGCTCCACAGCTTTCTTGATGCTTTCTTTCTGGCTAAACTCACAACATTTTGAAGCATCATTCTGGGCTCCTTGTTCTTCATTCTCAACATAAATCTGGCTAAAAGCCCCCAATAACAGCAGGTGACTGCCCCAATATTTGGCTGCTTTGAAATATCTTTTGAAAGATTAGTCAGTCCGCCATGCTTAGACTCAGTCTTAGGCAAAGTCTCTGGACATGAGCAAAATTCAGATAGTCTCTTGGCCAAACCATAGCACAAAATCATCTGGAGTCCAACAACCAATGCGGTCCTTCTTCCCAGCAGAAACCTCCCTAACCTGGTCTTTACAGGCCTGCTTTCTAATGGCCTTCTGGTTTTCTGAGCTCTGACCAGAATCTCCCAAACACAACAGCAGAAGCTCTTCCAGCACTTCACTTTTAGGTGACATCTCTGAACCTTTCCTATCTCTTCCCATAAATCATTCCAAAAAGCTTATAATCCACATGGTCAGGATTAGCCACAGCAATGGGCCCACTCCTGCTACCAAATTCTGTCTTAGTTACTCTTCTCTCCTTGCTGGGACAAATCCCCAACACTCAATCTGAAGGAAAGAAAGGTTTATTAAGCTCACCATTACTGGAGGTTTCAGTCCATACTTGGCTGGCTTCAAGGCAGAGGGACACATTGCAGAGAGCAGCAGTTCATGGATAAGAAACAGCAACAACAAAGCAGTCACTGAAGAAGGTCTGTATCTGTGTCTTTAATATTCCATTCAGGTCTTCAGCCCCAGCTGGAGTGTAGTACTCACACCCATAATCCCAGCAGTACTAAGATTTATAATCCTGGTCTTGGATCACACATAATCCCAGTAGATCATGAGTTAATCACAAACTCTAGAAGTCCCCGCCCTATAACTACATGAGGCTTTGGGGGGACAACTAGACACAAACCATAACACCATCATTGTCAATTTTCTATCATCTTGTTTTGAAATTCTCCACCACTTTAATGTATTTTTATATTTTTTTAAAAAAAGGAGTATAGCTACAGCAGAATTTTAAGGTTGTATCACATAATCAGTAACTCCTAGCACTGTCTGTGAAACCTCCAGCTTCTCAAATGTTATTCAAAATCCATAATCACCTAAAAGAAAGTAATATTATGGTGACTTCATTTTCAAGGTTTTTATCTCTTTTTCTGGCAGAACTGGGGATTGAACTCTGGCCCTTGCTCTTACCAGGGAAGTGCTTATTCTACTGAGCTATCTCCTTGGTCCCTGTTTCAAGGTTTTTATAGGTCTTATTCAGTCCATGTTAAATTGATCTATAAATTTCTTGGAACATATTAACCTACAAGGTCATTTAATTGATTATTCCGAAGGATTTGGAATCAAGACCTCAGAAGAACAGTCAGAATAAATAAAAAAATCTCTTAACACAAGTGAAACCTTCACAACAGATTCTGGTTATTTAAACACAGTGAATAGTGGATAATTTTCGATAAATTAATTATAGACAAAATAAGGTATCAGTACAAATAATATAACCAACTATGCAAATGATAAAAGTTGCATGCACAAAATATTTGATCTAGCTCATAGAAACAGGAAAGTTAAGAAAGTGACAGAATAAGGTTCTATACGAATACTGTCTCTTGAAGCATGAAACTCACTTGTAATGATTCTATTCTTAACAGTCTTTTAAAAAATTAGCTTACTGCTTATGGTAACTTATTTATTTATTTCTTTATTGGTTTTATCATAGTTTTATGAAAAGTCTTAGTAATGTATCCTAAAACCCCATTTGCACAATTTTATAATATTTATCCTATTTATTTAAAGGCAATAATATGTTTGCTTAATTTTCTTTGCTTATTCAATGCAAGTGTATATTCTTTGCTTTGGGGAGATTTCTAGTTTGATTTATTTCTACTTTGGAGTATATTTCTTTGTATCATCATATTAATCCTTTTGATTCAAGAACACAATGGGAAGTGTACATATTCTAACTTAGGAACAGCAAAGATGAACTAATTTGCCATTACAGAATCAATCAAGAAACCAATAAATCACTTCAATGGCTCTCATCTTCCAAAAGACTTAAAGTGTAAATCATGAGAAAGTAGTAAGCTCGTGGATTTAACAGAATGAAGGAAATTAAAGAGCACATGGTGGGGAGGGGAGGAACAATCTAGCTGAGCCAACCCTTTTGAAAAGTTAAAGGGAGAGACTTGAAGGTATAAATAGATTATATACCTCATTGGAATCTGGTTTGGTGCACTGTGTCTTATATCCATGATTGTAAAGTTTGTGTTGCACACACAGTTCAATTTTGAATGACACCAGAACTTTCTTAATTACCCAAGTGGATAATCTTATCTTCCAGATTCATGGTTTTCAGTGGCTACATTTTATTCACTTAATATTGAGATTTTATTTTGTGAAATCCCTAGTCACAAATACCAAGTTGACTATTTTGTGAACCTGGATGTTATAATTTTTATGTTCATAAATATTAAATAACTAAATGACGATAGAAAAATAACTCTTAAATACCAAAAAGACAACCTGTCGTGCAACAAAACTACTGCAATCACAATTGCCTGAAAAGACCACTCACCATGTGAGCAATCTGATTTCAATACAGTAAACAATTTTGCATTCGCTGAACAAATTATGAAAGAAAATCACCAAAACTGCAAATGTAATTCACTATTTTGGGCATATATTGGTAGCAGTATTCTCAAAGTTTCCAGTCACTATGAGGAATACGAAGTCTACACAAATCTGTACTTGGACTAGAAGTCTTAAGTAGACACCTCTGGCTGTGTTAAACTTCTTACAAAAAAATTTCCAAGTCAGTACTGAATGACTGCATAAGAATTCTGTTTTTGAGATTGGTAATTTGTTTAAAGGTATTTATATTTTGGAATTATAAACAATCTCGTCATCATATTAACAAATCCCTGTTCTTGAGTACTAGTGTTCCTGGATCTTCAGATTCTAGGGATTATTCCAGTAACCACACCTTCTCCTCTCAAGTCTTTGGCCTTGGACTGAGTTATGCCATCGGCTTTCTTCATTCTCCAGATAGTAGATCGAAGAGCATCTCACTGTCTGTAACAGAATGAACCATTTCCCACTTGTGTTTCTACCACAAAGTGACATTTCATGTAGAACAGAACACAGGGAAGGCAAAATATCTCAGCTGATTAAGCATCTGCTTAGACAAGCACAGGGGCCAGGGTTCAATCCCCAAGACCAAATGCCAAGCCAACCTTGCCCCCAGGTGCCCTGAGCCAGGTAGGAAGTCCAGGTGTGATGAGGCACTCCTGTAATCCCAGCACTGGGGAGGCTGAAAACAGGAGGATCACTATGAGTCTGAGCTTCATAGAGACTCTGTACCAAATACATTAAAAAAAAAAAAAAAGAAGAACAGAACACATACATTGGTAATCTTAACAGGTTTTATTTCCTGGTGGCACTGAAAATGAGTTCAGTAAATACCTTCCTTAACATTTGCACATCATCCCTCTAATGGTGCATTTTTCAGAAAATATCCACTTTGTTAAGTGGTGTATGACTACATGTCTCCTTTGGGTTCAGTTTCTCTTGAGAATCTTAATACAAAATCAGTGAGCCCATATTGGTAGATCACTAACTAAAGTCCGTAGTTTACATTAAGATCTATTCTTTGTGCTGAACACAGTAACAGTTGTACACTTTCATAGCCCCACATGGAACAGTTACAGGGTCCGAAAGACCCCTCTTGCTTTGCCCACTAATCTCTTCTTCCTTTTCCATGAACCTTTAACAGCTACTGACTTTTTAAATTTTTTCATTTTTTTCCATAAAATTTTATAATTGAGATTGAATCATTTGTGGCTTCTCTAATTTATTCACATGCACTATGTCTCCCCATATCATTTCATGTCATGGCATAACAAGTCTTTTATTTCTAAAGCTGGGGAACAGTCCATCATGTGGAGGTGCCTTGTTTTATTTATCTATTGGGGGAAATCTTCATTGCTTTCAATTTTGCCAATTATGAATAAATCTGCTATAAATATTCATAAGAATATTGTGCAGTCATAGTTTCCAACCCACATTGGTAAATGCTGATGACCATGGTTGCTATATGGTATATATAGTAAATGAATGTTAAATCATTAAAGAATCTGCCAGTGGTTTTCTAAGGAGTCTGTGCCACAAGTTTTGCACTTCTGAGGACTGAGTTTGGGGCATAAAATGTGAGCACCAAGGCTTCCTCCATTGAGCTAAGTGCCTGGCCTGGCTGTGCTCCCTTATGAGCCCACCAAAACTAAGGAGACCTTCCATGCATACCCTCAGCCATATTTTGTGTTGCCAGCATTAGGACTCGGACATTTCAGTGGGTGTGAAAGGCTCTCTCATTCAGGTGAGCAAAAATCTCCCTACTGACATATGATATTGAACATCTATTCATTTATCATTTTCAAAAAAATTGATCTTCTTTATTTGTTTTGTACACCACACAGCTTTGACTCCTAGTGACCCTCTCCGTATTCACAGCACTGCAATAACAGGTGTGCAGCAGCAGGTCGGTGGCATGATGCATGGGGCCTTCATGGCATGTCGTTCCTGAGATGAAACCCAGGCAGGCACTTACATTACCCAGATGTCTCCCCGGCCCTTCTGTATTATTTTTGCCTCTCTTTTGAGGCAGTATTGTCTCAGCTCTTTATCTATTGTTAATTTCTGTCTTCCTTCTCTCTCCCTCCGTCCCCCATTACAGTCCCTTTCTTTCTTTCTTTCTTTCTTTCTTTCTTTCTTTCTTTCTTTCTTTCTTTCTTTCTTTCTTTCTTTCTTTCTTTCTTTCTTCCTTCCTTCCTTCCTTCCTTCCTTCCTTCCTTCCTTCCTTCCTTCCTTCCTTCCTTTCTTTCTTTCTTTCTTTCTTTCTTTCTTTCTTTTTCCTTCCTTCCTTCCTTCCTTCCTTCCTTCCTTCCTTCCTTCCTTCCTTCCTTTCTTTCTTTCCTTTCTCATTATTTAAGGAGTTTATTTGCAGTTTTATTTTGCCACAACTTGTCACTAAGTTGCCCAACTGCCCAACTTTGTTTGCACTTGTGATGCTCCTGTTGAACTTTGATACTTGTTTAGAATTCTGTGCTTAGTTTTGATACAAATTCTTCCTAAACATACATCTTACAAATCTTTTCTCTTAGCCTATGCCTCTTATTTTTATCTTCATAACAGTGCCTATTGAGAAAATAGTTAAAGATTCATACAATTATTCATCATTTATGACTTTGCTGTTTCTATAAAATAGTAACACCAAAATTAAACTCAAATTAAATTTATACCCTGTGCTAATTTTTACGGGTTATAGGTGTTCATTTTACATTTAAACCCAGTAAGAATTAAATTTGGAAAAAATGTGTAGGTTCACCTTTTTTGGATATGGATATCAATTCTTTGGATTACTGTTGTTTTAGGACAATACCTTTTCCATAGAATTGACTTTGCTCTGTTGTGAAATATAAGTATTAATATTTTGAAAAGTGCATTTCTTGTATTTATTTAAAATAATTGTGTATGCACTCTGTTCAGCTCTGGGAAGCCTCATAGAGAGGACAGCATAATTTTGTTCAGTCAGTTAATATCCTCATATCTTATGTATTGATAAAGGATTAATTGTTTTGGCAGTGGTTTTTACGCTTTGAAAACAGAATGATTGTTTCAAATAAAATTTCATCCAGAAACTCCTTACAAAAAGATACTGAAGTCAGGCTTACTATGACTCATGATGGCTATGAAAGGTGATACACCATTATGGCATTAACATCAAATATAATTTTGAGAGAATTTCCTGAGAGCTTAGAATGTAACAGTCAAAGTGCTTTTTGATGTATCATGGTTTGAAAATGGTACTTAAATTATTTGCACTTATGAAAATGCAGCACATGTTGTGCCAGTGATGCCCCAGGGACACAGAGCCGGCCACTGAGACAGGGGGTGGTGGTGCACGCCTGTAATCCCAGGGCTAGGGAGGCAAAGTCAAGAGAATCACAAGAAGTCTGGATTGCATAGTGAGACCCTAGACCAAATGCATTAAAAAAGTGGTATATTTATCTGAAATAATTATATTTAAATGTTCAGTTTTCTGGGCAGAAGAATATAGCAGAAGGCAGCTTTGACATGTGTCAGAGGCCTAAAACCCATGGCAGTGTAGTGTGATCACGTACTGGAAACGATTTAGTAAATGTGTGTTCCTAGGTAAACTGAGAAGTCTCTCATGCTTTAATGGAGTCTTTATTAAAAATCATTCAGAATATGTTTATATACATATTGAATCTGTAATTTATAAATTGCAAGCAAAATTTTTATGTGGAAAACTTACTCTTTGGTGATAATTTTTTTTTATTTTAACAGACATCAGATTAGCATTTTGATGAACATACAAATGAATGAAAAAGATCCACAATTATACTTAGTCAGACTTTCCCTGAAGTCAGATAAAAAGCCCAAAATGTAGCTATTAGCTAATAGCAGTTTTCTTTAATTGCAGACTGAATCTCTGGAGTGTCTTCCCAAAGATTAGTCTCAGGGTTTTAGCAGGTGAGCCCACAGCACTAATGCATTCTTCTTAACACTTCCAGAGAAGAAAAAGCTTCACAATTAGATGAGGAGAAACGGTAAAAAAAAATGCAAATGGTTTTAATTTCACAACTATTTCTAATGTGCCAAAAATTTTATCATTTAATGTGCTTAAAATTATGTAATTGTAGATAAGTTAGCTTTGTAGTGGTCTATTTTTCATTCTACATAAGTTATAGTTGGAAAAGAATATAAGTGTGTAATCCCAGTTATAAAGTTAGAATCTAGAAAATATGTATAAGTGAAAATATATAGCTACAGATTAAGAAGAATACATTAAATTTAAAATAAAGTTTTCAACATCTATGATTAGACATGTACATAATAAATGACAGTTATCATAAAATAAAAAACTATAGCTTGCCAGATGAGATAAACAATATTGAAATTTAAGTTTAAAAAAATCAAACATTCTCTGGTCTGATGTTCTGGTACTTTATTAAAACTGATTTCATTAAATCCTTCTTAAGAAGCTTTTATTGCCTAAAGTATTAAATATTAATATAATGATAGCCCTCTGAGAAGATAAGCACAGTTGTATCAGTGTGATACAAACAATTTTACTTAAGAAATTAATACATTTGTGTTATAAATACTTGAGGTATATGAGTCCCACATTTAGGTATCTTTGTCCTTGATAATTTAGGCTAAATATACTCCAGAAATTTTAGCATCACATTTACTTAAATTTCACGAGTACCCACTGTCAATGAGAAGGGCTAATGCTATTAAGGGAAATTCATTGTTTTGACAGTTTTAACAAGCAAAATGACTTCACAAATTTGATCATAACATTGCTCATCAATCAGGGAGTAAAATTAATTTACACATGCTTTAAATGAAGACAGGAAGCCCGATGGACAAATACCATCATTTATCCTGCCATTGTGAAGTATAATTAAGAAATTCAGTAGCATGTTTGTTTCTCTAAATAAAAAGACAGATGTCTCTTTGACATATTATGTTAAAATATAGATTAATGGAAATGGATTTTGTAATTAGAAAGTACAGCCAATATTTTAAATATCATTGTATATCATTGTACCTTCTTAACATCTGATACATCATGATGTGATAACAACACATATTTTAGAGGATGAAAAGAGTAAATATTTTTAAAATTAGCAAGTCTGTTATTGCAACCCACTGTCAGTTCTCCACATTCAAAGTAGAGAAGAACAAAAAGCAGTGACATTATTGAGACATAATTTGAACATTGACAAACACGTTAAAATATTGACTCATTTCTTCAGTATTATATTGAATAATCTGGAAAACTGTCTTAAAATATAATGTCCATTGCATACCCTCACAAATTACCATCCTGCTTGTTATGGTTTGTGTCTAGTTGTGCCCCCAAAAGCTCATGCAGTCAGGGATGGACTTCTAGACTTTGTGCTTAATTTATGATTCAATTGGGATTATGGATCTGAGTACTGCTGGGATTATGGGTCTGGGTACTGCTGGGATTATGGGTGTGAGTGCTACACCCAGCCTGGGGGAGATAGCCTGAGCATAACACGAGAGAGACACAGACTTGCTTTCTGTAGCTACTGATGCTGTTCCTCCTCCCTTTTGCTCTTGTGGTTTTACCACCTTCTTTGCATATGTGCCAGTCTGCCTTGGAGCCAGCTGAGTATGCCCTGAAACCTCTAGTAACTGTGAGCTAAGTATGCCTTCCCTCCCTTCATTTTGGTTGTCGGGCATTAGTCCCAGTAAGCAGGAAGAGTAACTGAGACACTGCTCTGAAAAGTGAGTGAACTCATAGTTCTACCTCATTTTCTCAGTAATGTTAAGTATTACATTTCTGTTTTTCTTTATCTTTATTACATTTTTAAAATCCTATTTTTGTCTACTTTATTGTGGAAGAATGTTAAGCATTATTTCAAGAATTTCATTGGTACAAAAAGTGCTTGAAAGAGACATACCTCTTTTCATTTGTTTAATGCCAGTTCTTTTTCTGTTGTCCATGGAAATCATACGCTTTTCAGTAGATATTGGTTTTATAGATGGTCAAGTAGCATTTCCTGGTTACAATCGACATCTAATTCTTTAATTCTGTGAAACATTATACTACTTTTGAATTCTTAACATATGTAAGAGTAAATCAAGAATAAAATTATTTTGAGTATTCTGTTCTAAATTTAAAAACTAAGTGTACTAATTTTCTTTAGTTCCCCACAGTTGCCCTTGATCCTTTTTTGAGCTGGATGCGATGACTTCCAGGCCTTTAGGAGAACTGCTGAGTAGTCCACCTTAGCTTCTGTGTGTACCTCACCGAGAGTGAGCTCAAGCTGGCTTTGGGGATTTATGATCCACCTAAATCACTCTTTCCCTACATCAAGATTCTGAGTGATGGATACACTTAAAGATCAATAGCAAGCTTATAAATATCAACATTGCTCATGGATGGGCTAATATTTATGCTTTGTAATTACTCTCTCAATGTTCTACTTGTGCTCAGTATCAATTTAGCTGAGACCATGATGTCTAATGCATGGCTTGGAAAAGGAAAGCACAACATTTATCCCAAAGACTGATGAAGAGAACAATCCTATGCATTCCATTTCTTTGTGAGCCAAAGTGTACATATAGGGAAAAGGTACCACACCTTGTCACCTCTCTGGGCCTTCAGTGGACTGAATCAAACTGGAGATTGGAGCAGGGATTGTTTTTTAAAAGAAGAAAGAGATGAAAAAGCTGAGCACTTAATACCTAGGAGCAGACAAACCCATAGAATGGAACACAGTGAGTCCCCCCATAGTGCACAATAGAAGCACAAAGGGAGAAACAAACCCAGGCATATGGGCACTCACACACCCACAAAGGAATCTGTGAATTGCTTCAGAATCAGCATTACTGGTAGAAACAGAAGAGTTAGAACACAGGGCTTTTTATACAGAAGCAGGAAAGTGTTCTAGTTAATGTAATAATCACAAAAGGTTTAGCTGCTAGTTTTCATAGCAATACTAAGTATTCAACCATCTCTACCAATCTTGAAAAAATTCAAAAACAATCAATTCAGAAACTAAGATGATGGTAATTGTATAGACAATGACATAAATGACTGCAGAATCTTAAGACATTAAAGTTTTTTTTCTTTGGCAGAAGCAAGCTTCCTTCAGTGTAAACTTCATTTGTGTTTCTCACATGCCTGGATTGGCGATTAGTGTTTTTAAATGCATAAAGAAATTCCTACCACCATGCCCAGGAGATTAAATTTGACAAGGGTAATCCCAGGGATTGTAGAAAAATATCTACAAAATTTTATCAGTTTGAATTTGTAAGAAATTTGTAAGTATGTGTTAAGAAAGACTAGATTTTGGAGCTGGGGAGATAACTCAGTGGTCCAAGTACCTGCCTGGCAAGTGCAAAGACCTGGGTTTGAGTCCTGGTACCATATGACATGCCAGCCAAGCTAGGGCCCATTGATCTGGCCTCTCTAACCAGGCATGGTGGTGCACAGCTCTGGGGAAGATGAAACATGGGGATCACTATAGGTCCAAGCTGTGTAGCAAATTCATAAATTTAAAAAAAGATGAAAATTAGATTTTTAATGGTTCTAGATAATGTGAATATGTCTTAAATTATTTTGATGCCAGTGCACTCCTTAGAAAGAAATTTTACAGTGTCAAATTGTGCTCTTGGGATGGCCTACAAAGGGTTTTTAGTGAAGATGTGATAAAATGGTGTGGTAGATTGACAACTGCTGATCAACTTGTTACACTCAGCTGAACTGGACTAGCCTGGTGCTGAGTGCAGGAGGCCCACCTGAAGATGATTGCTAGCAGCATAAAAGGCAGAACTGGAGAAGAGAAATGGCTGGAAAGCTCTTGGGAGCTGTTAGGGAAGCTCTAGAAGCTGTTGGGAAGCTGTCAGGGAGCTGCTGGTTCTCTTGCACTATCTGCGTGGAGGACTTCTCATACAGGCTTTCCTGGTGAACGTGGCTGTTCTCATCAGAGGAGGAACTTGGGGCCACATTTGCACTGAGAATGGCTACAGTTGACTTGTGGAAAGCCCTGGTCCTCACCTTGAACACTGCTTCCTGGCTCTGGAAAGAACGAGGTACAATGCTCAGACTCCTGCAAAAGCTTGTCACATTGGCTTTCCTGATAGGTACTCAGCTTTCCTTATCACTGGAGGAGCTCTGGACCTCTCTGTTGCTGAGGATGGCTGTGGAACTTCTCTGGGGAGCTATCGTTCCTACTTTGCATGTTCTTTCTTAGATGCAGCTCAGATACCTGAGCCTGCTGGCACAATCTGTCATTCCACTGTCACAGACTCTCTCCTTTGGGCCTTCCCAGTGCAGATCCATGAAACAGGCCTGTGTGAGACATTCCCATGGCTCTAGGATGGGAGCTGGACTTGGGGGGGTGTTGTTATGGGCTCTAGGTCTTCAGATGGACTCTGCTGGTCATTACTGTGAGATCCAGGCCCTAACCTGTATTCTTTGGTCATTAGCATGTGAACAGATTTCTTGCACTCTCTTTTTGTATATAATTCTTTGGGTGACTATTGTAAATAATCTTCTAAAAATTTTGTTCTGTATTGAATTGTATTCCTTGTAAAACCCCAAACTATAACAAATGATGTCTATAATTTTAAATTCTTAGATGCCAAGTCTCATTGAAATGTATTAGATTACAAAGTCTAACCTCTGTATATAAACATGTGAGAGCATATGTGTATTTATCCATGTACACATGTAAATATGTTACATATCTCTTTCAAGGTCCAGTTAGGCCTTAGCCATCTTGGGCAAATAATTGACTGTATTTATAAAATAATAGACCTAACATTAAGAGGAAATAAAATATTGGCTACAGGTGTGTATTTAAACTTTTTTTTTGTATTTTAGGACAGGGTATACAGGGTCTCACTGGGTAGATTCAACTCCTAGTGATCCTCATGTTTACAGACTCTGAAATGCTGGGATTACAGGCACGCCACCATGCCCAGTCTTAATCATTGTCTCAGTGCCCTGCCTTGGGGCAGGGCCAGCATGGGGCTAGAACTCCCAGTCCCTATGTCTGCCTAAACAGGCGCTTTAATCCACTGAACTATTTGGCTGGCCGTTAAAACATATGGTTGTGTATGTGTGCCATTTAATTATATATGAGACACTAAGGCAAAAATAGGTTTGTAGCACTGTGCCTTCAAAGTAGTGATATACATGATATTTTGAAGTATCTGAAGCAATTGTAATATCATATAAGTGTTTCTGTAGTTGGCAAAATCCTCAGTTTCGCTAATACCATGAGATCATTGCTTAATGCTCAAAACAGAACATGCTATCAGAGCTCAGTGGTGGTACACATACATGTTTTCCATGAGCTAGACCCTGGGTTTGTCCTCAGCAACTGAAATAACATAAATAAATAAGGACCTAGAAATACAAGAAATTTCATTTCTTCTTCATTGGACTCTGATTAGTGTGCAGGTCACATTTAGTTAAATATTTTCTTGACTTCTATTTAACGAAGTTGCATGTCTATTACTAATAACAATGATGTTGCCAATGAAACACATTGTAATAATTTCTTATGTCTGAATTGATCAAAGGGATTATGGTTGTTCTTATTAAGGGAATCAGAGTATATACTTTATTCTAGCATTTTAGTACTTTACAGTCTCCTGTCATTCCACATGTCTCTTTTTTTACCTGTCAATCATTAAAATTATCATTTGTAGAAAAGGTCCAATGTCATGATTCAAACATTAATGCACATATTTTATGTATATATTTTAAAGATATAAATAAAACTTTAAGTAATATTGATTTATCTCACAATTGTATAATTATGTCTGAAGTCAAAATGTACCCTTACTGCAACAAAACAAAGACATATATTTATGTGCATGAAACTCATGTAAATCTTAGGAACTACACATACAGAACACTACTGCGCTTCCAATTGTTATAGTTCTCTTAAATTGTCTGTACTATACCTTTGTTTAATGATTCAAATTTCAGTTAATTTCCCACATACTCATTCATGTAACTCAAAATGAACAAAAATCAAATTACAAAATATCCCTCATCACTATTTAGGATTTCCTCTGTCCTGAAGAAAAATAAGTCCACTTCAACTAGAACATTTTCACTACTTGCTATTAAAAATTCACAGTGAGTGGTTTTTAGATCAGAGCAGTTGATTGCTTGTGGTAGGAGAAATCTCTATGTTTCCATTTTACTGAGGCTTTACATCAGCAATCTTGTATAAATATATGTTTATTGTATTGGAAACTTCACAAACAATTTCAAAAAAAAAAAAACTAAACTAAACCACAGCATTTAAAAATATAATAAAAGTCACAATCCCAAAACTTGGTCTAATAGAAAGGTAAAATTTGATAGGCAGCTTTTTCTTTACCTATCTTACTTTCCTATATTCAAAATGCCAGCATGTAGAGTTCAGTTGACATTTGGGATGAAAAGAAATCACTATTTTCCAAATGTGCACAAGGTTGACTATTTCTTTAAATGACCTATCATTCTATCTAAGCAACAGTAACATCTAAAATACCCTTTTTCCCTCATTGACCTACATCATTGTTGTAGATTATTAAGTATGGAACCAGCAGTGCAATCATTTCCTTATTCTTGATAACATGGTCTTATCTAACAGTTGCCTTGTGGGTATAACTTGAAAGGAAGGATTTCATTAACATTTAAGCTCAGTGAACAAATAAGGAAATGCAATTTGTATTTGATAAATATTCTAACTTCAGTAAATGCCTTGACTCATTTTTCTCCATAGATTTCTATCTATTTGAACATATGTAAATGCTTTTATGTTACAGATTAAGAGCTCAGTGATAGTTTTTGGCAACCCAAATACAATCTTCTTTGTATTTGCAAATTCAGTTAAGTGAGCTAAAATACCACTGATGTCTCATGGCTAGTTAGAGACACACAATTATTTCAGTGTTTTAGCAATTCTCCAAGATAGAGAATTTTCTTTTTACTGAAGCAAGAGTTTCTATAATGTATAACCATGAACTAGGAAGCAAATTCAATTGGAATAAAGATGTCAGTATGTTTCACATAACAAAATTATCTTACTAGTTTGATGTCAAAATTGCCTCATTCTGATGTTGTATAACAGGGGAAAGATCTTGAAATCCAGACTGTTCATTCAATGATTTTAGAATTAAAAACACAGAGTTATCTCTTCTCACAAAGTTTGCCAGAGCCAGGGGGAGGGAAAGAAAGGGAAAGAGACAGAGGGAGGGTGGATTGGGAGGAGATATTGTTGAAAAAGAGAGAGAGGGAGAGACAGAAACAAACAAACTGTGAGTGAATGCTTTCAGAAAATTCTCCTTTGGGAAAAAAGTAGGATTTGTGGATACTGAAAACAAAAAAAAATAATGGAAATTGCTCTAGAACAGGGGAAGGAACTGGGAAGGAGAATGACATGGACAATATTTGAAAGGACATTAAACTTGTTAACAGTTTGTGTCTCGATGCTCTTGCAAAGTTTCATGCAGGCATGGGAGATTTTTTTTTTTTTTTTTTTTTTTTTTTTTTTTTTTTTTTTTTTTTTTTTTTTTTTTTTTTTTTTTTTTTTTTTTTTTTTTTTTTTTTTTTTTTTTTTTTTTTTTTTTTTTTTTTTTTTTTTGCATCAAAATCTAGAGTTTGTGACTGATTCATGCTTCAGTGTCGGTATTATGCCTGTGAGCACTACACCCACCCTAAGGCAGGTACACTGCATAAACCATAAGGGACAGAAAGAATCTTGTCTCAGGCTTTCTCTTTTCCAGTTGCTTTTGCTGTCTTCTACCATGAACTATTGGCCCCTGCCAGGTGCCACCCAGTGGTAGAGCCAGGCCATTATACCCTGAAACCCCTACAGACTGTGAATGACGTAAACCCTTCCTCCTTTGACTTTGGGTGCCAGATATTTTGTTTCACCAATGAGAGAAAAGTAGGAAACACAAAACTCAATGGCAAGTATTTGAAATACAAAATATGAGCTTGTTGGGTGTGGTGTTACACACAGGCCTGTAATCCCAGCACTCAGGAGGCTGAGGCAGTTGCATCACTGAGAGTTCAAAAGAAGCTATGTAATATGCTTACCCAGGCACTGTAGTGTATTTGCAGTCATCGTGATCCACAATATGGGAACTCTGTCTAAACAACTGAAATAAAATAAATTTAAAATAAAAATCTAGTTATAGAGCTGGGGCGATAGCTTGGCAGCCTGGCAAGAGCAAGGTCCCAAGTTCAATCACCATACCACATGCTGGGTGGGCCTAGAGACCCCCCAAAACCTGCTGTGGTGGTGCACCTCTTATTATCCCAGCACTAGGAAACCTGAGACAGCAAGACCAGTATGAGTCCAAATCGCATGCTGAGACCCTGTATCAAAAGCAGAAACAAATAATTAATAATTCTAATTATTTCACTGGGATTTCCTTTTAACTATAATCCTTAGAACTTTAATATGTGTACAACAACTTAGATATTCTAATGTGCTTATCATTTGTGTATTCCCCTTTTAAATGTTTAATTAACATTTAATAATGAAAAGTCATGATTAAAAAGAACAGTGAAAGGAATACAAGTATGTTATGTACATGTGCCAACACACAAGCGTGAATGTTGTCATTATTCTGTAGAGCCAAATATGTAAATGTATACGCAATATGTGTGAATATATGTGAATAATTATGTATGTGCAAATACATGCCATGTAATCATTATACTGTATGTATACTACAAATATATACTACAGAAAGCTGTGATCTGAAAACAACCTACCTTTAGTGTAGGTAGCTAAGTTAGGTAGAAATATAGGCAGTTAGACAGGGTCAAACCCTCAAGCATGATATGGAAGACAGAGTGACTTTGCAACTATAAACAGACACTCCTCCCGCTGTGGGCCAGGCCTCAAGACAGAAGAACAAACAAATGCAGCCACATATGGTGCAGCCATAGAGGTGGGCATTAGGGACTGATATGCTAAATAAATATCAATCACCATGAAAGAGCCTGAAAGTCACTTGAAGTGACTGAAAGACCTTGAAAGTCACTAAACCAACCCCAACAAAAAGAGACCTTGTTCTGTATTCTTGCCAGCTTGCTATGTGACTTGCTTTTCCATTAGACCCCAGTTTTAATCAATTTTACCTGAGGAATGGTGCTTGTTATCTCATTGGTTGACCATAGTTTTGTCCCATCTCATGCCCACCTAAGCAAGTTTCGTGGTTTTCACCTGAGACCAGCCTCACCACATGGTTTTGATCTATAAAATTCCTAGAAAAGGCAACTTCCCAGGCAACCCACTTGGGTCCCCCTTGTGTCTCTCTCTCTCTGACAGAAGCTTTCTTTCTCTCAGTAGATATTCTGCTCTTAACCTGTATTTGTTCCTAAAATTCATTCCTCAGTTTTAGAGAACACGCACTCATCCAGATACCTTTCAGGTCGGGGGTTTCATTTTCTCCTAAATTATCTTTAACATCTAGATTTTTGATTCTTAGTATCCTTTTTCTCCTATTACCCAGAGAGACTCGGCATGCACCTGCCCCTCTGTTTAACAGAAAATGCATTCCTAAGGCATATATATATGGGTTCTAGTTGTTTCGTTATAGCCTAGATTCATTTTCAACTTTGTTAGAAGCACATAGTAGCTTACATAATACTTTCTACATTTCTTTAGCAGAATATTGCTAAGATTAATGCATAATGTGATACTTATGAAAGTCTAGGTTGTGCATTTATTTTGCAACAGTCTAATTATACTTTTTAGCCTATTCATTATTTTTTCTTTTGTAGTCCAAACACTGTACCACTAAGAGACATCCCCAGTCCAGCATTTTCTTTTTTACCTTTAGATTATAGATTATATGATACATTGATTTCAATGTGGATTATTCTTCACATTTAACTATGCTTTGATTTTGGTTTTTGCTTGTTCATTTCAAATTATTCTAATGTGACAGACCTCTTCCTGTTGTCTTCTAGAAAAACATCAAACTGAACTCTCATTCTCAGCCATATTGAATGATTCGTGTGATCTGTCCTCTCCCTGTCATTGCTATAGCTGGCGATACAGATAAGGGCTCATCTCTCATAGACTGATTCTGCATTGTCTGCGTACTCCTTTGCTAGCCTGCTGTCCACATGTGCAATCATTTACCCCTGAACCTGTCATCCAGACATTTCAAGGTACGTTTCTGTTCATATTAGTCCCATTCTTCAACACACCAATGGCTTCACTTATACAATTCGTAGTTTCTCGCTGCTTAATCATAATTTACTTTCTTTTCCCATTTCACAGTTATAATCACTTGTGCTGTTTTCTACTTTTGGACTCCAGAATATGACAGGCGCAATTATAGTTTGTATCTAGATACCCCCCAAAGGTTTCATGAGGTCATAGGTCTTTTCAGAGGAAGCTAATCTAGAGCATGTGACACTGGGATTAAAGATATGCAATTAAGTCAGTCCGCTGATTGGTGTGATTAAGGGCATGCGGCACAAGCGGTCGTGTCTGTCTCTTGTGGGCTTTTGCTGATTTCCACTGCCAGGAGCCGTTGCTCTCTCAATGTGCAGCCCTGGACTGCAATCCTTCCAAACTGTGAACTACATTTCAAGCACTGGGTATTTTGTCCCAACAATGGGAGAAAAGTAACTAAGACGAGCATCCACATGAGCTTGGTCCAATTCTAAAACTTAGTCAATCACTCTCTTCTCTTTAAAGTAGTGCTCTCAATATATATTTGAAGTATGATTTTTCCCTAGTATTTCTTTTTTTGTTGTTTTTTTTTTGTTTTTTGTTTTTTTTTCTTTTTTTTTCATTTATTTTTATTTTATTAAAATACAAATGTCAATCAAACAGTTTCAAGACACCTTAACCATACAGAGTCGATGAATTAATACATTGCAAACTGTTTTCATAACGTTTTGGTACTGTACAAGGTGCATACATGAAATTATATTTACAGGTTTTTTTATAGCTGAATTATATCAAAGATTCAATATTATGAGACTCAGGTGAGCTCCAAATTTTCTGAGCAAGGAGATTGTGGAGCCACAGAGGAAAGAGATTGAAGTTCTATAGTGTGCCTGGGGAGAGTCACATGAAGAGAAAACTTTCTCTCAGGCTCTCACAGAGAGCAATCTGGTCAAGCATTGGCCGTGACTCATCCACATGGATGACACAGGCAAAGGAACT
>PVKA01013580.1:30702-54692 GCA_004027165.1 Ctenomys sociabilis | reverse complement strand
CAGCTATTTCAGCAATCAGTGCCAGTGTCACCTTATGAGTCAGCAAGACACATTTAGTGCTCTCTTCTTTGGGTCTAACTGGCTAATTCCCTGGAGCTTAACCTCCTCTGGTCCACTGCCAGGGGCTGGCGCACTGTTCCCCAAACCTCAGGCCCTGGTTCTTATCCCTCAGTGCTGCCCACGCTGTCCACAGGATAGCACAGGAAACTTATTTATATGGGTAGTGAATATTCCTTCCTCTCCCATGACATTAAAAATGTATCTAAAATTAAAAATAACCTGTTAGTTTCTGTAGTCTATACTCAAAATGAGAGTAACAAAGTAAATATGATTTTAAGATAGTTTCCTTTATGTTTCCACCTATTGCCTTCAACCCAAATTGGAAAAAAAAAAAAAAAATAGAAAGCACAGGTGTTTTGCAACATGCAGCTTAGGTCTGACATCTAGTTTTTGATGCTCAGGGTTAAATTTAAATCCACATGGCCAGGTTACCAATCTCCACAGTTGCACCCAGGCAGGACTAGGAAAGATTGATGATTGTGATTGTGAGATTAATCCTGTAATGTTTACAAGACTCCTGAGCTGAAGCCTGGTTGGTCGTATCATGCTACCCGGAGAAGGCTGCTTGGCTTGCCAGGGTAATTTCTTCTGATGCAGTAAATAACTAGGCATAATGAAAATACGCTGATGTATTCCACTGCCTGATTGATGCTCTGCATGTGATACAGTAAAAGCAGCACACTTCCTATCACAAATTTACATATACAAACCAGCAGAAGACTCATGATAATGTCAGCATCCTGCAGAAGCCCTGGGATGCTACACAATTTTATAGCAGTTATGAATTACTGTTGACCTTTCTGGCCTCTTATACCAGTATGCTAGACTTGAGCATATTGAAAGTCATCAGTCTGAAGCAGTCATTCTTTACATAATTATGGCTATTTGTGTGGGGGAGGGCAGTGCTTCTTTTATTGTTAAGAATTAGCATTAAGGGACAGCACCGCTGTGACCTGCCATGTTCTCTACTGCTTTCTACATACTTTAATAACAGCAGGGAAAAGGAGGCTGAAAAGACTTTAGCATAATTTCCAAGCAAAATCGTGCCAAAATAAAAATATTAACCATTTTTTCAGAACTTTGTAAGCTGATGCTTAAAACTGATGCCAGTGGCTTGAGTTTATTTTTTTCAATGCAAGAGCTCAAATAATTATTTTTTACTAATCCTCTGTAATATTTAAGAAAATGGTTATTATTTAATTTTGTGGCATGAGAATTTCAAAATGGTAAGATCAAAGAAGAGGTCTGAGCCCATATATAAATTTAATTTTTGAATCCATTTAGATGGATTACTGAACACAACTCTATGCTTTATACTAAATATTTAAATAATCAGGCTTTTAGGACATCACTAAACATGGCTTCTTATTATCATTTGCATTTTAATGTCCTTAAAATTATTACACGAAGGGAAATGTTTTTGATACATTACAGCATTTCCTCTAAATGTGTGATTATGTTAATGAGTTTTCAATCAGTATCCTAGCCTGACACCATACGAAAATTTATGCAAAGTTCATACCCTGTCAGGGCCTTTAATCAGGACCATTTATTAGAGCCCTGCCTTCGTTGATGGTTGCTGCTGCCTTTATTAAATATACTGACTTGGCCATCTGAAGAAAAGGACAATAAAAGGTTACCGGGGATGAAAGCACGAATGCTATTTGCTCATGTTCTTTCACAGACACTTCTTCAATAATTAAGGAAGGGTTTTCTTCGGCCTTTTAGGTGTTTGAAGTGCGTATCAAACATAACAGTTCTTGTTTTTGTGCAATGCTTAATATGTACACTTAGCCTGAAACACAGTAAACTAACTTAGAAGTTGTAAGCACAGGAATGTGCGTGTGTGTGTGTGTGTGTGATTTTTTTCTCTCGATTTTTTATATCAAGACAAAAATCAGAACCCTGTCAGGTGTGTGGCTTTCTATCACTAAGCTTTTCTCTAAGAAGACCAGATACACTTTCAATCACATAGAAACTAACTATATTAAAATGATATCCTCACTTTTTTATTGAAGATGGGCATCTTTCTTTTTCCTCTTTATTTTCCTACATGGAAACTGGTTGATCTATGGCTATAGTGTGATAACAATTTCTGAATTTTACTAAACAGCTTTGAATAAAACAAATACATTTTTAGTTCCTGACATTAGCGCTAGTACCTTTACACAATGCTAGTGCTACATATGCACTTATAGAAGGATTGAAGTTGGCATGAACAGTACCATTTTTCTGGATTGCATGCAGAGAAAAACAAAACACACAGAAGCCCTAGCTAAGCAGTATTGACAACCTGAGGTTTGGATACAAATCCAATATGAGAAAACAGAGTCACTTCAATGAAATACATATAAACAACAAATTCTGCTTTAACATGTCTAAATAGGTAGTGGGTGAGTGACAGGCGTGGGACTCCTTTGAAAGCCATTAGTTGAGAACTTGATGGGAAAACGTTTGATTTGAATTTGCTGGCATTTCCCCTCAGGGGGTGAGCTGAGTGGTACGGGGGATTCACTGAGCACGCATGCTGGGCTGTACCCTAGAAAATGAAATCCATAGCGTCCCCTTATACTAACATGTCTATAACTCTATCATCAATTTGGAAGGAATAGTAATTATATAATCTGCTGATTGCTCCATAGCTCAGTTTTTCATCCGCATTAAACATTTTATTGTTTTTTGCTTTCTACCCAAGTTTTCGGAGCATTTTTATAAATAGAATTTTCTCCATGCTCAAGTGCAGTTTAATTTTTAGGTTTGTATTTTTATTTGTTCCTTACAAAAATCAGTCCTGTCCCTTTTGTGGTAACTGCTAAGAAGTTTATTTAAAGAAATATGATTTGCTGCCTAAAATTTGGTAAACAAATTTATCATTAAATTTTTTCAATATGTTCTGACCCTATTTAGCAGTTATGCATCTGTATTTATTCAAGTCTAAACAGTAATTGCGAAGACTATAAAATCATACATTGAATTTTAGTCTGATTTTTTTATATCAGCGCTGCTTATCATATCTGCCTTCTAAAAATTCTTATATAGAAAGGATACTAATTTAGATTCAAAATATGTAAAACTAAAATGAATTATTGGCAAAACCAATGATTTAGTCTCAAAAATTCAGAAAAGAAGATACAGCATCAGTTATGCTATATATTTAAGCACTGGCGCACAATAGAATTAGGAGCCAAATAAGCTCTGCATTAAAAACTTTTACGTAGGGATGAAAATCAGTTTAAAGAAATTCTCAGTAAATGAACCCATTGACACCAGTATTATGTTTAATTTTATTCATGTGTTTCTAATATGTTCCATCATGTAACAATCATTTCCTTTGACTGCTGGTCTGTCTCCCCTCCCTTTTGCTTCACTCTGCCAACACACACACACACACACACACACACACACACACACACACACACACACACACACACGCACGCATCAGCCCAACCAAATGAATCAAGTAGTGTCTTCTGGTTTGAAGAAATAAATATATAAAATGCATCTCTAAATATATCAAAACAACCTATAACACATCTTTGTTATTATCATCAATATATTACTATAGAGAATTGAATTATTATTTCATTTATTTTAATTTTTGGAATATATATATATACATATATATATATATATTTGGTATTATCAAATAAAGAAGAATATGGTACTTCACAGAGAAAAAGGCAGAGAGCACACATGAATATCAAAACTAATAAACCTCGCTGATAAGATATATGTTTGACATTAGGTATTTTTCCCCACCCTATCAATGTGTGTAGCTGGGGCAAATGTTCAGGATATTTCTAAATATGTGCATTTATAGGGAATGCATGTGCACACGGGGCTTCTCCTGTCCCTCCCCCACCCATATGTTGGCGGCTTATGAAGTGAACAATAAGAATGAAAATCAGCTTCTGCAGAAGGCAGCAGCAATCCCATGATTCCATCGGAGCCAATCACTTAACATATCATTCATAATGCGAGCCTGCTCCTATCACCCTTGCCCTGTCAGTAGTATCTTTCTTCATTTTCTTCTGCTACTCAGTTCCAAGAAAGTGGAACCGCTGTATCATTTACTGTCCACAACCTAAGCTGCTGATTTAAGGGTTGATTTGTTATTTTCCATAATGTCCTGTACAACCCTTTCTTATTTTAATGCAAGTTTAAGTTGGAGAAAAGCCTTAGATAATTTTGACAGTGGAGGATTTGGATAAGATTAGATTTCTCTATAGCTTTGAATGTCTCTATGCAATTTTAAGCATTTTAAAAGATTTAAATAAGTGTTTTATGGTAAGTGGTCCTTTTTTCTTTCAAGACTGTTATAAACTAAGTGGACAAAACAAATGACCTGAGATATCTTTAGCACAAGTTAAAGGAAATCTTTCCTACCACTGAAAATTGGTGACTCAAAAATGTCTATAATGAGAGGGAAAAACATTTATTCGGCATCTCCTGAAATAGTTATGGTCCCATTATGTCTAACAAGGCCTCCTGAAGGCAAATTCGTTATGATTTGTATTTTTTTCTTATTATTTTTCACAGCAGACAGTGATGACTCTCTGACTTAAACCCTAATCACCAGTACCTATTAAATTTGGGTTTATACGTTGCTGAAGGTAGAACTGATTATCATAGCGAATGAAATACTTGTTTGGCCTATCCCCAGAGGGTCTGAAGTCATTCTTCAAGGTGATGCATCTCATTTGAGGAATACATTAACAATTGAAGGCAGTTAAAAATACATGTGAACTCCCAGTGAGGCAAATCTGAGGTTGACCACATATATTTGCTGGCTGACTCTGGTCTCATTCAGAGAGAAAAACTGAGATATGGAAGGCTGATTTCTGCACATGCTAGACCTTAATTTACAACTATAATGTGGCCCATGGACAGTGTGAGCTGAGAAAATATTTGTCCTTAATGTCCTGTACAGATTTTGTATGCTTTTGAACATCTCTAAAGTTATAGAAAAATATATTGAAAAGATAAGTACTAAAAGAATTAAGTACTTTTTTAAAAAAATCGTAGATGTACTATGACTTCAACAATGTCAGTGCAGTTGTGTAGGCCCCCATCGAAAAATCAGAAAAATCACAAACTCTGAAATATATAAAGAGGGAATTAGTGGTCAAATAGAACAGATTACATAATGACTTTCTAAATTAGATAGACATTCAAATTCAAATAGGTAGGCTACAATATGACTAAACACTACTAATATTAGTTAATATTGTTTTCCATTTTCACTTTGCTAATTTTTTAGTATAAGGAATGCATAGTATTTGGAAGTCAAATTGTAATTTCTTGAAGAAAACTGAAGTCATATTTTTAGCTTAAAGACTGATTATTTTCAGTCTCTAAAACAAAATTCTAAGGAAATTCTAGGAATCTGAATAATCTTCAGATAAATGTGACAGTTTAGCAAGAAATTATGAAGAAATGCCAGCCAGTCATGAGTCTAATTGCTGGTGAGTAAATTCAGGAAAAGTGAAAACTTCTAAATTATAAAGTCAAATATGTAAAACTCTACAATGATCTGAAGAGTGTTGAGTTTCCCATTTCTAAACAAAATTCTTCATAGCCCAGCATTGCTGCAAAAACAGTTTCTCATGCATTAGCCATTTATTCAGTGAACAAACTCCAGGAGCTGAACAGACATGTCCCCCTGACAGAAAAACCAAATTTCAGGGGTATCTAGAGCTCACTCAACATCTGCAAGCCAGAAATTGGTAGGACTTGGATTCGAATTGTAATCTTCAGACTTCTGGCTCAATGCTCACTCTTCTAGGCCACATGGCTCATATTTTCATCAAGGAAAGGGGCTACCAACATATTTCACTTTGCGTGATGTATGAGTTTATTGGTTGAAAAACACAACAGAACAGTGAAATGCAAACCATAGAAATGAAGTCTCGCATAAAGCTGCGTAAGAAATACGTATGGTGAAGTCCCATTTCACGAAGGTGCTGGGGCCCATGTGGTTTCTGATGTTATTTACAGGCACAATGCTATCCTTGTATTATTATTGTTGTTGTTTACTTTCTCTGATGCACCATATTGTTTTAAATAAATTGTGCGACTGGCTGCATGGAATAAGAATGGCGTGCTTTGATTAAAAACATGGCCTTTTCCAGGTTCAAGTGCTAATCTCCTCCCTGGCCACAACCTGAGGGCATTGTGGGTTCATGACGGAGAGAGTGCATTCATGTCTCTAGGGAGGGCATCCTTTTCAGCTGATTTTAGCGCTGAAATAACTGCAGTTTCAGAGGAAGCTCCTGCCCTTTCATTCAGCTGCCTGTAAAGTGCTGTGAAAGCTGAGGCCAGAAATGGCAGTGATTGAGGATTTTAAAGAGTGAGGGCAGGAGGAAACAACTGACCAGGCTCCCTGGGCCCTGAGCGAAACCTACTTGTTTGACATTCCATTTGAATTGATTTGAAAAGACTGGCATTTCCTAATATAGGTTGAAGTCATTAAAAAATATATATAAATGTTTTAAATAAATAGACAATTATCAGGGGATATATAAGTTATCTTCAATAATGATATCATTTTCAATGTGCATTTTAAATGGACATTGAATCTGATTTGTTTAATATTTCTGCTCTTTTAAAAAACAGGTGTTGGAATATTTCACCACTTGCCCAGTCAACTTGAAATATTAAGATATTTTATTTAACAAGTAATTTAGTTTAACAACCATTAGGAGAACTGATCTTACTACTATGCTTTCTAATTTAAAATGTAACATAATATTGATAATGTTAATCAGCTACTTTTGAAAGTAAAACGAAAAACACTTGAGAAGGAACATCACGAAATGTAGCAATCAAGGTAATGCTTAAAAATAATGAAGCAAACTAGGACATTGTTTAAGAATATGGGCTCTTGAGTCAAATGCTTAGGCTTGAATCCTTGCTTCCAATGATACTGTCTGTACTTCAAGTTTGTGATGGGAGAAAACAAAGAAGCCGTAAAGTCTCATTTGGTAAAGCTGTTTTGCAAACTTCATTTAAATGGTTACATCAGTTCCTGGAACATGTGTGCTATTTGATACTTATTAATTATTACTTTGAATGAGATATCTATAGGTGGTGCGTCATTTTAATACAGAGTAATATTTTTGTTTTATAAAATGGTGCTTCAAGGATTCTATAAAGAAGTTGTTTAGTTAGGGATCACTAGAGGAACACACAATAAAATTCATATGGTATGGATGATATACGAAGGACTTACAAGGTAGGCTTATGGCAACTACCTGTAGAGGCAGCAGTGGAAGAGCGGAAGCAGGATTCCAGAGAGCAGGGGGACACAGTGAAGGCTGAAGATGTGGGGCTCACTGAGGAATCTTGAAGCTATCTGCATTGGCAAGCTGAAGAGTGTGCCCTGGAAGTATGAGAACAGAAGCCCAAAAGGGCGGGCAAAGGCTGAACTTCTCTGAAGAAACAATAGTCTTTCTTTTTCTCTCCCTACTTATTCTAAACAGGCCACAGGTCCATTTGTTGGTGCCACCCACACTCAAACTGAGACTTCTTTTCTTTAGCAAGTCAGTAATGCAGGCACAGCCAAATCTGTGACAAAATAAGCTGCTTTTTCTTTTACATGTTGACACCACAACTATCACAGTAGTTCAGGAAGATTACATGTGAAGAAGTAGGGAAGTTGGTACAGATCGGGAATTTGTAAACATGCTATCAGTCCTTCGTTTGTTTAGATGATTATCTATCTATTTATCTGTCTGTCTATCTATCTATCTATCTATCTATCTATCTATCTATCTATCTATCTATCTATCTATCTACTATCTACTATCTATCTATCTATCTATCTATCTATCTATCTATCTATCTATCATCTATCTGTCTATAATTAATGTGTATATATGAAATAAGGGAGTGGTATTGGTGATGTGCAAAGAATGGTATGGAGCAAAACAGCAAAAACAAAGTTTGGTAAAGACACAAAATTCAGCATAAAGAAAGCTTGCTTGCAGAACTGAAACCAGAGTTTTGATCAGACCCATCACTTCACCCAGTGAGGTGGTAAAATTCTCCTCACAGCTGGTGTTAGGGACTGAATTTGAGGCAGCACCAGGGATAGCTCCCAGTACTCCTTTGAAAAGCCGACCATTTCTGCTTTCTCTCCTCTTAGCTACAGAGACTGTCAAAAATTAAGTTCCTCTTATGAGCAAGCCCATGACTAACAAACACCAATATGAATTCTTCATCCACCTAGGAGTTTTGGTGATGGGGCAGCTATGTGATGGCTTGCTAGGTGAAATGCCAGGGATGTATTTCTCTCTGGCTGGAAGAGAGTAATTTCTAAGCACAGCCTTAATTCATGGAGTTGTCTTGTCTTTTTACCTTGGTGGGTTTTCAAGTCCAAAGTCATAGAGCACAAATGTGTTAGTCTCTGTTTTGAAACATTTTTGAATAAAATTCTGAATTTAAAAAGTAGATGGACATTTATTATGGTATAACTTTAAATATAACTCAGAAAAGAAACAGAAGGAAGACAGTACATGATTTAGCAATCTATCCATAATGTGGTAAATATCTGAAGAAAGTAAGAGAATGAAAAACAAGAAATTCATGATAATGGCAGTTGTGTGTGGTGGCATATGGATCAAATAAGTGTTTACTGATAGCATCAACTCTATTATTAAGTCATAAGTTTATAGGTTTAGCAGAAGTTTATGGGAAAATTTCCGAAGTGCTAAAATCATCTTGGGAAATGGTTTCCCTTTGCTTGATCATAAATTAAAACTTACTTATCCCTGGCACTCTACTTAGGACATTATAGAAGCATTTGTAACCATATGTTTGGGAGAAAGACAACTTCCTATGTGACTTTCATGCAAACCAATTTGCTTTTCCATCAATTCTCTGTTTCAATCATATTTGTTTACCATTCTGATGCTTGTAAATTCTTTGTGAGAAAGTCAAAAGCCCAGATATCTAATAGGAAATCTTGGGATAGCTTCCATTTGAATTTACTGCCTTAGGGATGAGTTAACTTCTCTTGGTAGTATCACACCAATTTTGGTGATATAACATTAAATGGGAACAATTGTGACTCTTCTCAGAGTAGACTTTGAAGCAGAAAGGTTTCTCCTTTTTCTTCTTTGTTTTGTTCTTTCTTCCTAGTTTTGAATGCTGTGTGGCTTGCGATCTTAGTTTTCTTTGCTTTGAAGGTTGTACCAAATCAATTGGGCTTATTTCCCAGATAGCGATTAGAATTGAAAGGTGAGTAGATAAATTAGTCCTAAGTTCTGATCCAAGGGCCTTTTCAGGGACTAGCTGCCCATAAAAGGTCAGAATTGTGAGATTTCAACAGGAAGTACCCTGAACTTGAAGAAAAAAAAGAAACGTACAGAATTCCTGAGCTCAAATACAAGCTCCAAATATTATCACATGCTTTAGAACTTCTGAGTAAGTTAGCTTATCGGAATCTCTTTTGTTCTTTGTAAAACTCAAATTAAATTAATCAGCATATTTCCTTAGCTACTCAGTGAAATAAATACAAAGTTTTATAACTAGCACACGCAGTGCTGATGTATAGTTTACTATTTTTCTCAATTTTTTTTTTCTAATTCTCACCACACTTTCATGTCTAACTCCTTCCAAAGTCCTGTGCAGTTGGCTTCCTGAATACTTTTCAAATGTGTGCACTTGTCCTTGTTATCATAACAATCTAATCAAAGTAACTATTTTGTCCCTAAAATGTTATAACTACACCTTCCTATGTCTGCTCATACTTCTTACCTCGTATGTAATCAATTTGCCCAGTTGGAGCCAGAGAGATCTTTTAAGAATGCAAATCTGATTGTTACACTCTTCTGCTAGCATCATGTTATCATCAATAAGGACTGAAATGTGAAGTGAGTTTAAAAACTACATATAATTTGCCTCAGTTTACTACTCTTGCTTCATCGCACCCTGTATTGCCTCTCAATTTTTGCCTTATTATAGAATGAATACACAGACAATTCTTTTTTAAATCTACTTCCTTAGGTATTAAAGATTTCAAGGAAGGAATCACATCCTATAAATCAAAAATCCTCATTCAAGAAAGTGAGGTTTAAAAATAAAATACAATACAACAGGAAAAAGATGAGGTAATAAATATTGGGGACACCAATGGGGCTCTACATATTTCTAAATTTTGTTTTCTATTTTCTTAGACTTAAAACTATTTTAAAGATAATTCTTAAAGTATTATGGTTTAGGGAAGTGTTTCAGAGTGAAGTGGAAGGCACTTTGATTGATGGGGTTGGAAACCTTCATAAACTCACAAATATTGACCGAATGACATTCTGCTCTTCCGAGTAGTACTTACTTCTAGGTAATGGGTAGGAAAATTTAGTAGGTTGCCTGTCTTTTCCAAAACACTTTTTATGCTTTGACATGTTGAGTTGGATTGATTCACCTGTGTAATTGAAAAGTATAATTTGGTCAGTGTAATTGGTCTTCCCTTGGAGTGCTTATCCAGCAACAGATCAATTATGAGGTAGTTCCTGCCTTCTACCCACACGCAGATTAGGACATAGGGAAATTTTTCTAGAAATTAGCTCATTAGCAATATCACTATATAAAGATGCGTGTGAAACCCAAAAACAATTACCCTTCCGTGAGTGTGCACACACATGCAAAGGAAACATTTATGTATCGGGTGATGCATGGATGCACGTATGAAACTCAGTTTTCATTCATTAAGTTAACTGCTCCTGTGAATGACAATTGTATTTCATGGATGCACACTTGTATTTCTAAGACGCAAATGAAGAATAAACAAGAAAGATTGTTATGACTGGTTTTCTTAATAGACAACTAATCTGAGAAATGTCAATTTTATTTTATTCAAAGCAGATATTATCCTCAAAGTAAAAACTGGTCTTGTTCCCATGTATTTCTCACCTTCAGTTCATCTATTTCTCACATTGCTATCTGTGTTAAAATCCTGTGAAGCAAATTACCCTCTTATTTGTGAATCTTCTTACTCCACATCACTGAAAGGAAAAAAAGCCAAAATTCTTTTGCTTTCAGATTCTCACCCAGGCCTCAGAGATAGGTCAGTGGTGTAAGCACCTGCCTGGCAAGTACAAGCTCCTGAGTTTGATCCCTGGTACTGGAAAACAAAGAGAGAGAGAGAGAGAGAGAGAGAGAGAGAGAGAGTTAGACTCTCACCCAACTTAACATCCTAAGACTATTTTCTTCTCTTCCCTACACTTCAGGTGTCAGTCACAATGAGATTATCAATATTTTCCATATAAAAACATTCACTGTGACAATGTATGAATTTTTACATTCTACTTTTCATTACAAGGACTTCATCTTCCTTTGTATCTAGAAAAAATTATCCATGGAGATCCAGCTAAATGTCACTTTCTCACTTGCAACTTGATTTCTTTGAGCAGAGCAGGTTGCTTATTTTCTAGAACATTGAGATACACTATGATTAAAGCAGTCACTCATTTTTGTTGCAATCATTTATTCACATCTTCCTTTATTGTAATATTCTATGAGGTCAGGACCCTACCTTAGGGTAGCTTTCAGTTGTTGTATCAATGACAAATAAATAAGTAGACAAAGTGGTCAAACAGGTGCAGCAACACAGGTGTTCTTTCATCCACCTTAAAAAAATACTTATTCATTTGTTACTAAATCTCACTGTATGGTTCAGACTCATAGTGATCCTCCTATCTCAGCCTCTCCAGCACTGGGATTACAGGCAAGAGCAATCAGACTTGGGTTTGGTGGCTGGCCCTGGTGGGGCCAGCGTGGTATCAGAGATTGAAGTCGGGTCCTTGTGCTTGCCAGTCAGGTTCTTATACTGCTGTGCTACCTGCCCAGCCCAGCATCCATTTGATCATAAGTAGTTCATAGTATATTTGTCAACTCCACATTATCAGGACATAAATGCTTTTGTTTCAGACCACTCGTGTTCTCCAAATAGAGTTGGCATCTTGTTCTCTATGGGAGTGACTCTATTTTTGGCCATTTTTAGAACAGAGCAATCTGAAGTGTGTATATTTTTATTTTAAAAGTTACATAGTTGGTTTTTAGCCACCCCAGCTAGCTCAGTCAGTGGAGCATGAGACTCTCGAAGTTGCATAACATCCACAAAGCTGATATAAGTCTTTTGCCTCTCTTTCTAGCCATTGATGGAAGAAGGGGAAAACTTTACTAGATGAGACCTTCTAAAGGAAAGAATTACATCTCTGCTTTACTGTATTTAAAGTCATATTGTGACATGTTCCTCATGTTCAGGGAGACCAATAAGAAATCAGAAAAATAAAATAAGGATGCCTGGACCCAATAAAGCATCAGTTGGACCATAAAAAACATAATATAGAAAATAATTAATGCTTTGATTTTTGAAATAATTGCTTGTATTTTTTGTAGTTATACTCCAAACATATGACACAAAATTACAAGTCCCAAACTGATAACATGAGTGGGATGGATAGTTCGACACTTTCTGTAATCATCCAGTTTCCTTTCTTGAGGGAATTGTTTTTATTGGCTTCTTTATATCACTTTGGGGATATATTAAACATCTAAATATAGATGATAGCATGCAGTTTTGCCTCTGCATTTTATCTCTTCATTTATTATAGAGATTAGTTAAGGACTATTTTAAATAAAAAAGGTACACACAAGGAAATATGAGCTTCCCTGTTGTCATTAAAAGTCTCATAAACTAAAAAGACCTTCACAGTTTGTCACATGTATTTCAGAGATCCCTGAGGCTTGTCCTTCGACTGGACATATCAACCCATCTTTGCTTTTTCTTTCTAGATACACAAGCTGTATGCCAATTTCAAGAGACCAGGCCCCATTCAAGACTGCTGTCTGTGATTCCTGCTCTGTCCACCTGAAAAAAGTGAACAGAAATGTCGGATAACTATTTATATAGGTGACTTTGTTTCTCAGGTTACAGCTCAGTCCACGGTTCATTTCCAATCTCTACTTCCACTGGAGCACAAGATAGCTCTGTGGTTGTCTTCGTTGGCCTATATGCAGTTCCAGTGAAGAATAATTTTTGCAGAGGCAAATGTCTTTCCACGCTCATCTTTACATTGTGCATTTTGTATACTGAGCATCTTTCTTGACATGCATTTGGGACCCATAAGTATTCAGTGAAAGACAGAAACAAAATAAAGAACAATCAACATTTCTCCTCTGAACCAGTCTCGGCACCATTCCATTCCATTGGGCTATTGTTTAAGCCTCTTACAGGCAAAGATAGAAAAAAATTAAACAGTTATTAAGCAATTGTGAAAAAGTTACAGTGGTTCTTTTCTTTTTTCCTGACAAATAACATAGGAGACACATTTTGGTTACAAAATCCTTTTACTTCTTGGTGATTTTCCATGGGAACTTCCAAATTTTAAGAAGTTCGCAAAAGGCAATGAATTTATGCTTCCTATATATTGTATTAATGTACACAATCTAAAATATTGATGATCTCCTACATTTATATTCACTTTTTTCAGACTATTTCTTTAACACAAACTAGACTGACGACTACTCAGGAAATGTGATCAGTATTAATAGCAAAGCATTTACCAAGAATCTTTTAAAATTGAAACCAGATAATCATTTTAATAACTCAGTGATCAAAAAAAATTAAGGCTAGCATTAAGGACAAAATTAAGTGAACATACAGGTCCCACCCCTGGGTGTACTGAGATGGTGATTGAGACTGGGTGTGGTGGCACACACTTATAATTCCAGCACTTGGGAAGCTGAAAACAGGAGGATCACTATGAGTCCAAACTACATAGTGAGACCCTGCAGACCCTGTACTACATACATTAACAAAAAAATAAGTGAACCGCAGCAACACAGTTTGTTGTTGGTTCAGTTTTCTTAGAATGAGATCTGTTCATGCTAATTCTTTCTACAGCAGTATTTTTCACAGTGTCTTAAAGGAAGAGCCTAAATGCTCATGATCAAAATGTGTGTATTGAACCCTATTTGGCTGTAAAGGAATTAATACCACTGAGATAGTATTAAAATAAAAGGTTTTGTGATTGCCAATCCTTTACTTAAGAATTTTTTTTTAATTTTGAATGTAAGTAGACTATTCATTACTATAAATATTTTCTTAGATTCTTGCTGTTGAAAGATTTTTTTGTTCAATTTTGTATAAAATTTTATTTGTCCATATTTCTGAAATAATTTGTGTTTACTTTTTTTATTTAATACTACAACAAACACTTGTATCTCATATAAAGCCCTATACAGAGTCAAAGATTATTGTGAGACAAGAAAAAACAAAATTCTCCTTTTCCAGTGTTAAAATTCATATGTGGAATTCTAAATCTTAATTTTATCCCCAATAGAACCATATTTCTTAATACACAGTAATTGATTTCTAAAATATATTTTACTTTTGTTATAAAATACATTAATGCGGATTCTTTAGCATCTTTATATCTTAGGAAGTTTCTTGGAAAATATTTAAAAGTACATATAGGATAAAAGAGAAAAATTCACTAAAAATATAATAAACAAATATTATTTTGCTCTATCATTCTGTTTTTCTTTTCAACTTTCTGTTTGTATGTGAATATATATATATATGTGTGTGTGTGTGTGTGTGTGCATGTGTGTGTTTTTCCAATTATTTTTACATTAATACAAAATGATTTTAAATATAATTTGTAGCTATTTTACAAAAATATGCTACTGTGCATATATTTCATAATAAATAAACATTTATTAGGATATAGGAAGTGGTCACATATCTTATTAGCACTTTATTCAACCCATCTTTGTTATATATTATGATTTTTTTTACACAGAGCCTAGTGTACAAATTGCTGGAACATATTGCTGTTGAGAACTTTAACATTTGCTCAGTTATTTTTGCATATTCTCCCATCTTTTCTCCCTTTCCTGATGAATCAATTTTTTAAAGTCCAATGCATCATACAACATTAGATTTTTCCTAGGATGGATTAGCCAAAAATATTTCTAATAGCATTCATTATGTGTGCCCCACTTCTTTGAAGTGCTCATTATGTATTGGTAAAATAGTTTTATGAATGTATAAAAGATGTTTGCTTTCTTCTATATTTCTATGTACTAGAGAAGATGAGAAAACAAAATTATTTATATATAAACTTTGGAATCTTACTATTTCAATTTATACTTTTTACAGCTTAATTTACAAAAGTGCATTTCTTTTCCTACTTATACATAGCCAAATGATATAAGAATTAAACAAAACTTATTTTTTTTTCTGAGCAGGGTAGTGCATACTGATAATATAAGACTTGAGAGGCTGAAGCAAGAGTAATCCTAGGAATTGAGGAGGCCAGCCTGAACTACAGCGTGAGACCATGTCTCAAAAAGATCAAAAGAAAAACAAAAAATTAAACTTCTTAAAGTCATTCTCCAAGATTTTTTCTTTTATCCCATAACTAGAATCCAGTTTTCCTCTTTGTGAATTTTCCTTATGCAAAATCATTTAGGACAATCTTAACTTTATGTCTACATTCGATATTCAACATTTTTTTTCTGTGTGTGTTTTAGGGAAGGGTCTACAGGATGCTCAGGGTCTCACTTGTAGTTGGGCTTGTAGTGATCCGTCTGTGTTCAGCCTCCCACGAGCCATTATTACAGATGCTTGCCACCATCCCCAATGTCAATAGCCATCTCAGTGCACCCTGTGGGTGGGTCCAGCACAGCACTCTGTGGATGGAACCCCAGCCGCTGAGTCTGCCCAAACAAGTGCTTTAATCTGCTGAGTTATTTGGCCGGCCCTCTACAGATAATTTTAAACTCCATTCTACATTGTTTCACTCTTACAGAAGATTATTTTAATACACTTTTTATTATTTTTCATAGTAGTAATAAAATAAAATCATCAGAAAAGAACAAACAAGAGAATAAAACAAATTGATTTTTCTGAGCAAGTAAATGCTAAGAGCATCATTTGCACGTAAAATAAGTAAAATAGAGTAATTCGGGTTCCGATTTTTTACTTTATGATCATTACTTATTTGAACTCTAATGCTGGAAGACAAGAACATGCAGTATCACAAGAAATGGAGAAATAGCACAGAAGAGAGTTTGAGTGATTGTAAATATTAGTAAATTTAATTTAAAAATGAAATGGTGTAAAATTCAGGGTTGATCTCTGCCATTGATCTTTGAATCGACTTTCCAATGTTATTTATTGTTAATTAAAGAGTGAGTTAGGGGCTGGGGAAATGGCTCAGCAGAATAAGCGGTTCCCTGACAAGCACAAGGGTCTGAGTTAAAGTCCCGGTTCTGCAAAAAACAAAACAAAACAAAAAAAAAAAAGTAAAAAAGAAAAAGAAAAAGAGTTACAATTTTCTGAATAAAATTATGCACACATGTTATATTATTCAAATTTTGTAAATTTCATATCAAAGTTTTAAAAAGTTGCACTTATCAAAGCTGGTTTTGTTTTTTTCTTTTTCTTTTTTTTTTTTTTTTTTTTTTTTTTTTTTTTTTTTTTTGTATTTTAGAGAAGGATCCACAGGGTGTTCAGGGTCTCACTACTAGATCAGACTTGCAATGATCTGCCTGTTTATAGCTTCCCAAGAGCTGTGATTACAGGTGTGAGCCACCATGCCCAGTCTCAGTTTCTATCCCAGGGTACCCCAGGGTAGGGGCCCGCTCTGTACTCTAGGGATCAAACCCCAGGACTCTGTGCCTGCTTGCAGGTGCTTTAATCTGCCAAACTATTTGGCCGACCCTCAAAGATGGTTTTCAAAATGCCGAATATAGCTTTCTTTCCAGTGTATCATTGGACGCAGTCCATGAACACCCTCATAATTTTGAGAAATAATCAATAGAATG
Organism: Ctenomys sociabilis; assembly: GCA_004027165.1. Lineage (NCBI taxonomy): Eukaryota > Metazoa > Chordata > Mammalia > Rodentia > Ctenomyidae > Ctenomys > Ctenomys sociabilis. The sequence continues at coordinate 37,796 of PVKA01013580.1, read as the reverse complement.
AAGAAATGAATTAGTTGGAGTAAATCTCCATTAGCCATTTATCAAATGCAGGATTCCTATCCAGAATATATAAGGAACCCAAAAACTTTATCAGCAGAGGAATAATCCAATCTATAAATTAACAAATGATCTGATCATCAAAAACAGAGTACAAGTGTGTTCAAGATATTTAGCAATCTATGAGGAGTGAAAAATCAAAGCATCATTGGTCAGGAATAAGAATGAAATCATACTGTTTGGAGGCAAGTAGACAAACATGGAAGTTTTCATATTAATTGAAATAAGTCAGACACAGACTGATGAATATCTTATGTTTCCTTTTATATATGGAAACTATGAAAGAGAAAAGCATAACCTAAAGGTAGAATACAGAATGTTAGAGAAGAGGAAGGGGGAGGAAAGCGGAGAGATTGCACATGATCAAAGTGCCATACAGTCATGCATTGACTTGTCACCATTTAACTCTTTCATTTGTACAATTAATATGCATTTTAATTATAATTTTAAGCTATTTTATGTTGTAAATAATACATATAAGGAAGATCTAACCTGATCTCACAAACGCAAAATATTTTCATGAAGTTTGTCTGCAGTGCTATGTCATCCACCTGTTTTGCATTCTAAATTTACACATACAAAAGACCTGCAATGTACTTGACTGACAATGCCACCATTCAATGTAATGTACTAATGATAAACACTAGAAGATGAGTTCTCTTATCTGGGATGAAAAGTGGAACCCAGCAGACTAACTGGCATAATTTTTGGTGTGTCTATGCTTTGTGATTTCCATAAATTGGACAATGTCAACAAACATCACCTAATCATCACCTAATAATGTGAGGTTTATAAGGTTCTCCAATTCCAATGCTTTGGAGATGCAAGTCTGAGTCATGCCTGCAGGATTAATGCCTTGGGATATGGTGGCATAAGAGAAATATATATATATATATATATATATATATATATATATATATATATATATATATATATATTAAGGCAGATATAATAGGTGTCAACTACAGCCTCATGACCTCATTCCACCATCCTGCATTAGTCTTCTGTGTAGAATGAGAGGAACTGTTACCTTGGTATTTCTATGCTAACTTGGATGTAAGCATGTAAGAAATGTAAAACTTACAATAACTGACTACATTATGTATCTCTTGAGATCTGCCTCTCAACTGCCATGTTACTGTACCTCAAAAATTCTCAAAACATAATTCCAAGATGCTCCACAAGAATGCCCATTTCATTCTGATGCACTCAAAATTTGACAATGACTATTCTAGTCATTTCTGTGCCAATCAGCACTATAGAGGCATAACTAGCCAGCATGTTACCCCAAATCATTACTTCTATTTGAGGTTCTGTAGGGGCAATTCAAACACACTGAATCATTTAAAGGATACATAGAACCTCTAGTTTATGTAAGGGCCACTATCTGCATGGCCTCCCTAATGATATAGTAAAAGAATGAAAGAATTGGGGTTAAGATGATGGCTTTCCACATTTAATGTATCAAGTCTACCTTGACAAGAATTTTGGAAATGAAAATGAGGATTTTAAAAATGGTACCGTTTCACTCTCCTTTTTCTTTCCTTTATATTTCCTTCCTTTCTTCCTGACTGCCTCCACTGTTTCTCTTTTCTTTTCTTTTTCTATTTCTTCCTTTTCTTTCCTTTCCTTCTCTTTCTTGCTTATCTGACTGAATTTCCTTTTGTGCTGTCTGTCTCTATCTCTATTTTTCTGTCTCTGTCTCTCCTCTATCTCTCTCTCTCTCCTCTCTCTCTTCTCGCTTTCTCTCTCTCCTTAGTCCACTTCTCTCCCCCTTTATTTATGAATAAGCTAGAGCCTTTACTTAGCTCTGGGTTTAGTAATATATCAATCAAATGTTTCTGCTAACACTTTGCTGAATCATTATTTCTTGGGAATGAAAAGGCCTGGTTTATGATCACTGGTCATTGGATAATTGACAATTTATCTGGGTAAAAAGATAATTTATTTTATGTGTTAATATTTTGTATTAATAATCACCATGAAATAATTCCATTGGAACCCTTTGCATGAAGACAGTGACTTCACTGGTATTACTCTAAAGAAGCATAGTGCGCTATAAAAAAGAGTAAAACACATTTCAATGAAATCAAAAGCTCGAATACTATTTTCCTCATTTTTTCAAAACTATTCAGCAGAAACTTCATATTCCAGGCAGTCACTTTCTATCCCCATAGAAACAGTCCTGATGGGGACATTGAGCGGTCTGTCCCGCGAAGGTCTCTTCAGCATAGCACAACTCGTTATAGTAACCTGAGAATTCTCATTATGTCCTATGTCACGGAATGCTAGCTGTTGCATTAATTAAAGCCTCATAAAGGGAACAAGCTTATCTAATTCAGTTAAGTATATTTTGAGGTAAACTTCTATTGAAAAAAATTTTCATCAGGATTTGCATAAAGTTGTTTAATCTGCTTAGGTGTAAATTTATAAAGAAAACTGGCATGTGATGACTTATTTATTTCATTTTGAGAAAAACAAAGGACTTTAGAGAACATAGTGTTTTGGTTGCCTTCTATTGGTTAATATGGGATTTTTTTCACAACTTTCTAATTTATTTTTGTATGCAAGATAGTCAATGAAAATATCATTTAATAACTGCACATATTCCATATATTTCTCATAGTTTCTAATGAAAAATGAAAAGGCGAAGGAGAAAATTTTACATATATTAATTTTGGGTCCTTATTTGTAAAAAGCTGTAAAGTTGAAAAAATACTAATTTAAATTTATTTTTTTGCTGAATTTTAAATTTTTATTTAGCATAATAGTAAAATTATGTAGATATTTAATGTGTACAATGTAATGTTTTGATATATTCATGTATCATGAAATGATTACAGAAAATGGCAGCCTAGTTGGCATATTTATTACCTAACACATTTATCTTTAAGGAATATGGAGAAAAATCATCCTCTTGTGGAATTGCAACCCTGTATGGGATATTCTATCAATAATTGTAGTCACCTTGAGATCTTCAGAAAAGTTTTCCACCACACAAAAGAACTATTGTGACTTTTTGTTAAGCTTTTTCCACTTGCATATACACAGACACACAGACACACACACACACACCACACCCCACATCCATCACTGTCATCTAGCTGGACTATGGCACACATTCAGGAGCTGAGGATAAAAGTCTAACATATCTCAATTAATGAAATCTTAATTTCTACATTGTCACAGAAAGATTTCCTTCATTTTAAATTCAAATCACACTTTGTTTGTATTAATAAACTTCCTTTTCTTTATGCATTCAACTACTGGGGAAGTGTGAATATAAACAGTACCTTTAAGAACATGCATTGAAAAATTAATTTTAAAAAAGATTATGTACTGAAATCTTGATTGCAAGCTTTGTTTTTTGTTGTTTTGAATTCATTTTTAAAATTAAATTTATTGTTACATTCTAGATATGCATAATGATCACATCTATCATAGGGAATGTACACCTGTATGCAGTTACTCATATTCTTCATGTCTGTAGTTTTTAACTCCTAGTAGGAAAAGCTGTGCCCTAAAAGTCTCTGATATTTTCCAATAGAAATTGAAAAATCAGCAACTCATTAAATATTAACTAAATCATCATGATTAAGAGAAGAATGTAAAAAATATATTAGTGGTGTTAAGAGATAAAATTTCTCTAAAACTAGGACTTATGCTTTTTTTAGGGCATGAACTCAGAGCTTATCAACATGCTTGGGGCCCAGTAGATGCTGAATCATTGCTTATTATGATGACAAATGAACATATCTCATTACACCATGTTTACTTGTGAATAGCTCATCTGAATTTGGCTTACTTAATATGAGTAGTGTTTTATGTGATGAACAAAATGTAACTTGCCCTCACTAGGAATAGACTTGGAAATATCAAACAGTGTAAATCTTCCTCAGCAGATTTTTCTAAATGCTAATATATAAAAACTCTTCTTAATAAACAGTTTGAAGAACTGACTGGTGCCAGTTTTGTTCCACTTTCCATCCTAGATCACCAGGAAGACATCTTTTCCCCCAAAGAGTCAAGTTGGAATACTTTGGTTGAAGCAAGAGAGAAGGTTCATATATGCTTATATTTTCTCTACTAGCAATAAGTTTGAAAATTACAAAACCTATTTTCTAACATGGCAGATAGTTGAGATGAGATTAATGGCCTAAATAGTATGCATAACATGTATTAATTACAAATGTTTAGAATAATAACTTAGTTGATATTGTTTATTAGTTTTCAGATATAATTTTTATATTAATAAATTAAGATTATATAGACATACAAGCATAATAATGTACTATATTTTTTAGACTTTACCTTTATTTACTATTTGTCTCTTATCATTGAGACAATGTTTTACAAAAAAATAGGCAAAATGTTACAATTATGTATGTGTTTTTATTGGTAAATAAAAATGAAAGTATAAAATTTATCTAAGAGAAAACAATTGATTGCTCATATTTATAAAAATATCTGAAATAAAACCCTTTTCCTTGTCACAGGTTACATGTCATACTGTCCTACAAATAAATATCAGGTTGGGAAAAAGAGGTGTTTGTATTTTTATTGTGCGAGCACTTTAATAATATAAGTGCTATTTTACTTTTTCTATACTGAATTATATCCTCCATCCAAATTGGTGTGCTGGACTCCTAATCCCCAGTGTGATAACACTGAGAGGTAAGGGGTGGGGGGTCAGTGTCAAGTGAGGTCACTCAGTCCCTTGATGTGATGGATTTTGCCCATGGTCTTGCCTCAGTCTCCCAAGTATACTTAGTTCCTCAAATACTAGCTTCTCTCACTTGCTCATCCTTCTGCTTAAAAGGCCATCCCCCTTGTAACTCTCACTCTTCCTGATCTTTTACTGCTCTCTTCTCTTTATTAGGGAGTATTTTCTCAGTGTTCTTAACATTTACTCAGTGATTCTGTATTCTAACCACTACCTTTCACTTACAGCAGTTATTAAAATGGAATTTCTAAATTATGTGATTATTTATTATCTGATAAACCTACCTAACCTTATTACCCCATCTCTATCCTGAAGAAACTAAGCTTGCATCTATGAGTAGGGAAGCAATCTATATCTGTTTTGCCCCTAGACTTTGTACAATATTTGGTACATAGTGAATGTCTAGAAGTGTTTTCAAAGAACATGCTCAACCTATCATACAAAGTGTTTGGTCTGGTTGTTATCTGACTGCTCAGAGAGGGTGGATAGGACAGAAGACCTGTTTGAATGGAAGGCTGACATGAACAGTCTCTAACGCAATGGTAGGCATGCTATGCAGACAACATCTGGTATAATGGTAACCTCCAATCATAAAATAATCTGAGCTATCCTAGATAGAAAGACTCATAAAAAAATGAAAATACAACTATACTTTTTAAAGTCATTATTAAATCATATAGAAGGCCAGCGAAATAGCTTATGTTTTGCCAGTAATTTGTAGAACATTCAAATATTTTATTCAAAAGCCTTGGTTTTAAGCCACATGGAAGCAGAATAAATTTTATCAAAGAATCATCAAATTCAAATCTCATAAAATCTTCATTTTGTATATATTTACAATATTTTGAATAATTTAATATTCCTTATATGTTTTATCTCAGGTCCAACAACAAAATATTTTGCTGTTATTCAACTCTGTCTTCAACACATTCATGCTTCACTTGCCAACTACTTATTTTCTATGTTTCATAATTTATACTTAATGTATCCAGTGGATTCTATGTCCTTGCTTCAAAACTGTTGACCTTTTAGCTTCTTTTGCTTAAACCATGTTTAAAAGTTATATCTATGAGTTATATGCAGCATTTATATTTTAGAATTTAATTTCTCAACATAAATATACATTTTGGGATGGGGTGAAGGTGTAAGTATATAAACATGTAAACAAAAAGTTAGCTAGATGTTCTGATAAACAGATTTGAGAGTGAGAACAAAGGACATCAATGAATCAAAAGTTATATTCATATTTTAACTGAATAGAGAAATTTACTGATTTAAATAAGAAAAAGGTAAATGTAATGATAACTGGAGTGATAATGATAGATGAAAACCCTGAGAATCCTAAAGGGTTGGGTGAGGAAGTATTACTTGTAAATGTGATAGAAAAGGAAAAGAAAGCATGGTTTAAGAACAATATGTAGACATATTAGAACTGAGGCCAAAGTGCAAACTTCCCTTAGAAAGAGAGGAGTGATTCACTATAATCCACATAAAAATTAGGTTCAGGACCAAAGTTCTTAATGGTTAACTTCCAGAGATAACAAATAAGCTTAATAAATTACATTACACATCATCAATAAACGCAAGTTAAAATAATGACAAGATATCCCTATACACCTATTAGAAGAGCCACAACTCAGAACACTAACAACACTAAATACTGGTAATCAGGACACTTCCACACAATACTGGCAAGAAGTCAAGATAGTACTGACACTTTGGAAGATAGTTCCATAATTTCTTATAAAACTCTTTTTTTTTTCAGAACTGGGGATTGAACTCAGGCATTTTATTATAAAGCTAAACATTCCCTTACCATAAAACTTAACAGTGACACATGTTGGTATCAATGCAGATGAGTTAAAAATTATGTCCATACTAAAGTATGCACATGGATGTGTACAGCATCTATATTTGAAATTATCAAAATTTAGAAGCATTGAAATTTCTTTTAAAAGTGAAAGAATTAACTATAAAAATTTATTCCACAATATTATCCAAGATTTAAATGGAATAAGCTAGTAAGCCAAGATAAGACATGGGGGAAACTTAAATGAATATTGCTTTGTAAAAGAAGTCAGGTAAGCCAGGCGTGGTGGCGCATGCCTGTAATCCCAGCACTCGGGAGGCTGAGACAGGAGGATTGTTGTGAGTTCGAGACCAGCCTAAGCTACAAAGTGAGCTTAAGGCCAGCCTGAACTGCATACTGAGACCCTGTCTCAAAAAGACAAAAAAAAAAAAAAAAAAAAAAAAAAAAAAAAAAAAAAAAAAAAAAAAAAAAAAAAAAAAAAAAAAAAAAAAAAAAAAAAAAAAA
>PVKA01013580.1:20000-30602 GCA_004027165.1 Ctenomys sociabilis | reverse complement strand
GATTCTTGACCAGTGAAATTTATATGGTGTACCACTGGATGCATGTCAACATACATATGGCATCTGCAATGTGTAGCATGAAGAGTGAAGCCTGTAACCACTATTACACTGGGGTTACTGAAAGCATAGGGCCAGTTGTCCTGGTGTGGAGGTTGGGGACTGCTTAAGAGAATTTTTCATAGAATAATTCACTGTGGGATTAATACTTTGTTTTCTGATAGCACTTTTGTGTTTCTACATGCTAAAACTAAGGCTCTGAATTGACCCTAGTACTAACAAGAAGAGACACCTTGAGTAAGGATTCTTACTCTCTCTCTCTCTGTGTGTGCATCCGTGTGTGTGTGTGTGTGTGTGTGTGTGTGTGTGTGTGTGAGAGAACCTACTAGTACAGGGCAGACATCACAGAAGGATTGGGATAGGAAAGCTTTTTTGAGGACAAAAAGGAAATGAAATCCAAACCACCATATTTAGAATGGGAGAGGGTAATTATGTTTCTGTACATACAATTCTTCTTCTGTTCTGTTCAATGTACTAACTAGATTCTACACTTAGTAGTGCATGATTTAATTGTGTACTTGAGTATGGCAGATCAAAGTTGTCATCTTCATAAAGACATCGTGTGTTCAGGAGTTAATGACCCTATAGTATTCCACAGTCTGTACTAAGAAATCTGCAGCAGGTTAGATATAGAATTTCTTCTTCATGACCAGTGTTACGGAAGACACTGATGATCTCCTCAAATGCAAGCTCTGCAAGCTTCATGCAAGTCTGACATTGATTGATCCCAATGGCTGAGGAAAGTACACATGATCACTACAACTTGATGTAAACACTATCATGACATCGTGAAATTTCTCATGCATTTGACTTTAGTAATCAGGATTTCTATTCTCTACAATTAGAAGTTAGGGAATTTAGAAGCAAGAAGTGTAGTTTTAGTGGGAAATTACACTGACATTCACACCACACAGGAGAGAAAGTAAGACAGCTTGAGAAGGATGACAGTGAAGGAGACTAGAAGCAGGCAGTGAGAAGCTTAACTATGTTAAGCAGTTGGGAAACAAACCTTCCAGAAAAGGGGAGACAGAAATAAAGAGTAACATCTGTGAACATATGTGGATATGCAAGTACTAGATTTGCATAGACAGTGCTTTTTATCCTGTTTGAAGCTTCCTCAAGTCAAAGATGCATGCATCTCTAACCAGGATTTCATAAATTATAATCTAAAACCTCCTCACTCCTGGACTTCTTCTTTTGTTACAAGCCTGGTCAACCCTATCCTGTGCTCTTTTTCTCTGTCCTTAGGTTTTTCTCAAAGATAAAAAGTCAATTTAATTCAATTAAACTGATTTGACCTATTTGTATTTATTGATTGCTTGACCAGTGATTAAGCATTTTACTTCCCTATCTCCTCTCCTTCCTAATTATCTGAAGCTTTTTCTCCTAGAGTTAGAATACTCTCAGGACAACAAAGTTTCCTGTTCAGTGGGAGACCCAGGCTTTAATGGAAATGTAGCTAAACTACGAGTCACTCAGTTGCTTTTGTGAAGGGAATTTCCATGTACAATTTTAGACAGCGACACCAGGCCTATGGTATGCACTCAGAGTTAAGTGCAGTTCCTTATTTATTTGCCAATAAAAGATGAAAATTTTAAAGGCAATAAATGGTGGTTTTAATTTTACAGTAAGGACAGGGATGGAAGATCTAAATAAATCATGATTTTATTTTGATGCATCATTATATTATTATTATTTTGATAACTCATGGTGCAATTTTTATGCTTTCAATTTACATGAAGATACCTGACCATTTTGTACCTGGGGGAACATACATGTACCCATCCTTGGTCACACTGGCTCTAGCCACCTCTGTCTATGTGGAAGGGCAGCACACATTTCATCTTCAATGCTGGGAAGACCAGAGAAGGTGGAGGCTCCCCACTATGTGCATGAACACATAGTGTGCTGCGGTGAGCTAATCAATCCCTGGTGGGACATTAACTGTGACCTGGCAGGCCAGTGAACCTCATTTTCTTCACTGCATCGAACAAAGACAAATTAGCATCTATTCTGAAGAGCTATCTAACCAATTCTGATGTTTGTGTGACAAAAACTGTTTTCATTAGTACTAATTATCATGGTGCTGCTGAAGGGCACCTCGCTGATGTTAAGGCATAAAAGAGCTAGGAGTAGAATATTTTCCATCATTTCTATGATTTTTCACAAAGAATCAGTCCTCTTGCATTTACACACTTGGTTATAAAAGAAATCCTATGTACTTCTGCCCCAAATTAAATGCAAATCTAATAGCTTATTCATTTGCCTTGCTCACAGAATGTTTGGTATGTTACACACTAACTGAGCATGAGAGAAGCTGGGAGTATAGTCAAGGGTCAAGAAGTATTGCCAGGGCCAGACAAATAGCTCAGTGGACTAAAGCAGGGTTTGATCCCTGGCTACACTGCTGGCCCCACCCCCCAAGTGCCCTGAGACTGGGTGTGGTGGCATGCGTGTGTAATCCCAGCTCTTGGGGGGCTGAACATAGAGGAAGCACTACAAGTCAGATATAAGTAGTGAGACCCTGTAGACCCTGTACTAAATAAAAGAAAAACAAGAAAAAGGAGCACTGCAAATACTTTCTCAACCATGGCTTTATTTTAAACTTTCAATTAAAAAATTTCAACTCTTTAACAAGGGTTTCTAGACCCTCCAAACCCCCAAAGCACCAGTGCTTCTCCACATTTTTACAAGGTCTCCTGATTTGCTCTAATTGTTTAGATGTCTTTCTATCCACTTTCATAATGAGCCAAGGATCTGTTGCTGACCTTAACATTGAGAAATGCTCAATAAATGTATGAGGGAGCCCACAAATACAACATTTGAATGACTTAATTCATGACAATACAGTGATAAATACCAGAAGTGAATCTGCAGCTAGTTCAACTGGAGAAAGAACCTGACAACTTCATCTTCAATAGGAAGATTTAAAGACAAGCCACAGAGCCTACACTATTTAGGTATTGTGCTACTCACCCTTCTCTCACTATAGCATAATAGTTGAGATAAGTAATTTATAAAAAAAGAAAAGTGCTTATTGTGGTTCACACTTTAGAATGTTTTCATCCAACTGACTTTATTGCTTTAGCAGCACAGCATTATAGGCATGTGGTGAAGCAAAACCATTTACCCAGTGGTCCAGAAAAGAAGACAGGATTCCATAGTCCCCTTTGGTGTGTGCCCACTGAACCCCACTAAGCCCCATCTCTGAAAGGTTTCACCACCTTCCAATAACACTACCTGGGGACTGATCCTTTAACTCCAGAATCTTTGGAAATATTGAAAATCCAAACTGAAACAGGTTTTATCTCAAATAATACTTGCACTGGTCACTAACAACAAAACTCCCTTCCTTCCTACCTTCCTTCCTTCTTTCCTTCCTTCCTTCCTTCCTTCCTTCCTTCCTTCCTTCCTTCCTTCCTTCCTTCCTTCCTTCCTTCCTTTCTTCCTTCCTTCTTCCTTCCTTCCTTTTTTCCTTCCTTCCTAATCCACTCTTCCAGTCTGTTTCTTTTGTTGGGTGAATTGAGACCATTTACATTGATTGTTATAACTGATATGTATTGGTTTATATCTTTCATGTTATTTTCCTGCTATATGTTGCCTATTTTCTCTTCTTTTTAATTTAATGCTTGCTCTGCTTGGAGATTTCATTCTGTTGTTGTTCTTGAAGTCATGATTTTTCTGACTCTTTCTAGAATATCAGTCAGTGCTATTTGTAGGGCTGGTTTGGTGGCCATGAATTTCTTCAGTTGAAATTTCTAATGGAAGTGTCTTATCTCACCATTAAATTTGACAGCTAACTCTGCAGGGTACATTAATCTAGGTTGGAAGTAGTTTTCTTTCAGGACCTGAAGTGCTTAACTCTAAGCTCTTCTTGATTTGATAATTTTTGTTGAGAAACCGGTCATGATTCTGATGGGCTTTCTATTATAGGTGATCTGTTTCTATTCTTCAACAGCTTCTAATATTCTGTTCTTTTGCTGAATTTCTGGGATCTTGGTTACTTTTTGTCTGGGTGTAGATTTATTTTGATTATGTTTAATTGGAGTTTTATATGCCTCAGTTTCCTGTATGTCAGATTCTTTTTCCATGCTTTGGAAATTTTCTACTACTACTCCTGCAAATAGTCTATCTGATTTATGCTGACTCCTGATGTTTCATTGACACCTACCAAACTCATACTATTTTCCTTTGCATCATCTTCAAGTTGTTGAATTTTTATTTCCTAGTTCTTTGTTATCTTTAAGAGATCTCTCCTTCCATGATCATTAGTATAGCTCAATGGCAGAGCACCTGCATAGCAACTAGAAACATTTCAGCTTGGATATAAGTCATCAAAAAAATTACCATTGGAAAGTTTATAGCACACACTTCATTATGAGAAGCATTCAAAATCAGTTCCAAAGCTGAAAAGATCTTCTTTTTTCAACTTCCTAACAAAGTTCTTAATGTTTTGACAAGCTTGTTTACACTCTTGTCAATTAATTAATTAATTAATTTATTTATTATAGGGTCCCACTACGCAGCTTGGACTCATGACGATTCTCATGTTTTCAGCCTTCCTGGCACTGGGATTAGAAGTATGCACTACCAGGATCAGACTCAGTGGCCTGCTCAGTGTACCCAGGGCCAGGGCTGGTGTGGCATGTGTTACTGGAGACCAAACCCCATCCCTCATGTTTGCCTAAACCAGTGCTAAGTCCACTGAGCCATCTCTCTGGCCCTTGGTTCATAGCATTTTATCTGTTTTTAAAGCCAATCATGTAATTTTTAAAAACCAAACGTAAGGTCCTATTTAAGAGTTAGAACTTTTCAATAATGCCCAAAATGAAGGCCAGCAATAGTATTTGCTCCTAGTTATAGCTTCTGAGTAGGATATGCAACAAATTTAATAAAGGACTTTAAATACTTATTCTTTTTTCTTAAGTATTTTAGTACAGGGTCTACATGGTCTCATTACACAGATTGGACTCTTAGTGATCGTCCTGTTTTCAGCCTCCCAAGTGCTAGCATTACAGATGTGTGCTACCACGCCCAGTCTCAGTCACCATCTCAATGCACTGGAGATCGACCCTGGTGCCTGCACCTACCTAGTAGGTGCTTTAGCCGGGTGAGCTATCTATCTGCCTTGCCCAAGGACTTCAAAGATTTTTTTTAGTCTACCATGATTCCTAAGACTAATAGTTCACACAGCAGTCAAAATATTCTGCATTTCTTTCTTCATAAAAAATATTTAGTTTGTATTGTGATCATGTTTATAGAATAATAAATCAATAAATATAAATAAAACAAAATCATCATGTGTCTTTTTCCTGTTAGTCTGACTCATTCAGTATGGTGATGAGAAAACCTTGGATTTATCTGATAGTAACAACCATTGCCCCATTAGGTCTTCTGGGTTTTTTCTTTGTGAATATTTCAGTGATGTGTTAAAGGTCTTAAGTGTGTTCTTCAAGTTTCCTTTGAGCTCTGATATTTTGTGATTCTTGAAGCATCGTTCTTGCCTAAGATCAGTTTTAGAACCTGGAGTTATTTTAAAGACATGCACTCAATGAGCATTGAAAGTTAACTTCCTGTCCAAGATTACAGTATTAGTGGGAGGGCAGTCTCAACCTCAGATCTCTGAGTCTAATCGGGTACTCCTCTCAGACATGGCAGAACATGGATTTTGTCACCCTGGTTCATCTGTGAAATGCATGCTCCCATGTTCATTGCAGGGACAATCAGAGGAGTGTCTTACCGACTCTGCCCTGGTTGTGTGCAAGCAACCTGAGGTCACTCAGAGCAGAAACAGGAATTGTCTTACAATTTGAAAGTGATAAAAAAGTAAAATAAAAGAGAAAGGGGGTCTTATTATAGGGAGTTTCTCATCAAAACACTTTTACATTTTTTTCTACCAACAGGTATGTTTTTTAGTCCAGTTTCTTTATATTTTATTAAAAAATAGCTTTTACTTATTTTGTATGGTGTAGCTTCTCTTTCTGAATTATGCTTTCACTAGACCCTTCATATCTTTTAGAGTAGCTGCTCACACCTGATTTTGTAATGATCACTTTCTTGTGTTGCGGTTTAATGAAGCATTGATGGGAGGGTGTGAAGGGATAAAAAGAGGAACGACATAGGGAAGGTAGGGGCTGAAGAAGAAAAGTGAAAATGTGAAAAATAAAATGTGAAATGTAAATAGCTTCTTAAAGACTTTTCATAAGAAATTCTGTCTCGTGTATTTTGAGGTTAAGCATTAAATACACACTGACATGAATACTTGTACACATCTTTTTTTTAAACAGGAAAATCTGTTAGTTAGGAAAAGAAAAAAAATTAACTTTACAGTGCCTTTAAAAATTCAATGTGTTTTGGGATATAAGCTTTATTTATCCAGTGATTTTTGTTTGTTTGTTTCTATGTTTGTTTGTTTTGGCAGAACCACGGATTGAACTTGGGCCCTTGTGCTTGCCAGAGAAGCACTTATTCTACTGAGCCATCTCTCTGGCCCCTATCTAGTGATTTTATATTCCTTATTAAATTACTTTCAAAGACCATTTCCCTATCCAATCTTCTTTAGCTTTTTTCTTCCAAAATTTACTCTGCGATAAGGACACTTTCTCTTTTCTTTTACTTTTTTACTCCTCTGTTCTAAAGAAATATCTGATAGGAAAGTACAGTTTGTGAAATGAAGACACAAGCAAATAAACTCACAGAAGAGAAAAAAGGGGGGAACACCTTGGGTACAAGGTGAGAAATGTATCTTAAGTATGGCACTTGTGGGAAGATAATTCCAGTTCTTTATTTTTATATGAATGGTGGTTTGTTTGTTTGCTTGCTGATACATTTAAATAACGGAAAGCAATCCTCATTTCCTTAAGAATTAGATATGGAAAGACAGGTTCTAGAATTTATCTCCCACTCGCAGGCTATGAGATCTTCTCACCGATAAAGTTCTTACAGATCCTTTTGTCCAAAAAGGGGCCTTCTCAAATAAACAATAAAGGAATCATTGTCAAGTTTGGAAGTAATACAACTATTAGAAAATAAAATGTTATGATTTGAAGAGAAAGTACAAAAAGTAACTCCCCCCCCCCCTTTCCATACAGGAAACTTGTAAGACTTCATGGGCTCTGACTACTTAAGAAAGTGGGGCAGGTGCAGTGAGCACAGCCAGTCACTCTTCTACCAATCAGTCCGCCATCATGGTTAAGATTTAGCTGAATTTATTTTCAGAAGATAAAAGGTGTCAAATCGTCTACAGCCTTGGCACCTTTAATGAGCTGGGGTTATTTTACCTCTTAGCTTACACGTGAAAATCAATAGACAAGCTCACCCTTTCACTTTCAGATAGGTGTGGACACACTGGGAGTAGGCATGCAAAGTTTATTTGTGGTCCCATCCCACGCAGTAAAGATCCTGTGATGTCACCTTTGATTGGCCTGAAAAATTTTAATAGGATGGAAAATCTCTCTTGCTTGAACTTCTGTTGTCAGGCAGCAATCAAAATGCTGTTTTAAAAACTGAGTTCAAAGCAGAAAACATATTTGTTAAGCAGTATTGGATGAGATACAGATGTGTCAGTAATTGTTAGTAAAATAATTGTTGAACTGAGCAAATGGAATTTTAAAACATGGGCATAAATACAACATATAGGGAGGTTAATTAAGTCTTCACCTTTTTGTAAAAATAACTCATATTTAAAATGTAGCTCCTTTAGGTATATTTTTTGAAAAATGAAATATATGCATATTCATAATATACATTTAAAGTTCTGTAATTCCAAATTTTATATATTATGTGTGCAATAAAGTTTGAACTATTTTATTCTTTTGAGTGCTTATTTATAAATTGCAGTGCTATGAAGAGGTATGTTGACAAAGTACTGAACTAAAGAAAATATTTATTGAAAATAAGAATGATGTAGAAATGATATATTTTAGAATAATTTTGAGAATTAATAGTATGCTATATGTGGTGAGAAGTGAGGAATCTAAAGATGTTCTCATGCTTAGTTTTTATATTATATTATTCAAACATTCTCTAAATAGTATGTAATACATAGCTTTTGCTTGCACATCAGCATTTTCCCTCTAATGTCATTGAGACTTTTATGATAATTTATGTTTGGATTGCTTGTTTTATTGAAGACTATGGCCATCTATTGGTTAATAGAAAGAGTGTAGCCGGACCGCATACAGTAAGTTTTGAACTGCTTACAAAGACATGTAGAAGTGCACCCTGCTAGGAACTCTACTATTCATGCTGAGGTTTAAACGCTGGAATTGGGTTCCCAGTGGATTTTTACTTTCACAAGTACTTAATGCAGCTTTAGGTGTCTCAGGGGCAATCTGAACTGGCCACTGAATATCCCTTTTAAGGGGAGTTAACAATGGCTTAGTTCCACCTCTCTTGAAATACAGGATTCATGTTTTTCTCTCTTAAAATTTAGTGTTCCTAGAGGCAGTTGGGAACATTAGAGAATGAGACTGTATTTATCCATCCCAAGCTAGGCACAATGTAGGTGAGGGCAATCCAGTGCTCCCTGCGGTGTTTTGTGAAACCTTTTTAACCCTCTCGTGAAAGGAGATCCCCTTCAGAGTAGGGTTACAATTGGGACTCCAAGCCTATTAAAAACTTGGGTCTGTAGAGCATTGTAAGCTTTTGATTATAACAGAAATTCTATGTACTTTTGATGATGTACACCTCTGAACTAGAGGTGATATTGTGAGCATCAGACTAATTGTGAGTACAGTCAATTTAAGAACTGGAACTCAGACCTTAGATCCTTTCCTTTATGAAAAGTGCTGTGATTTTATTTTGAGCCCATATGTTATTGGGAAAATTAACTCAAGTTGAACTAATAAAACACATTCATAAATGTTACTAGTAATATAGTTTTCAAAGAATGTAGAATGCTTTGTATATAGAATCTATAATATCTCATGCTAACATAATCATTTGTACATGCATTCGTATACAAATAGATCAGACAATAGAAATCATGGTAGTATTATATTTTGAGAATTTAGAATTAAAAATTAGCACTCAGAATATATTAGTCAGGGGCAGGGAAGATAGCTCAGTAGCATAAGAACTTGCCTGGCAAGCACAGGGTCCTGAGTTCATTCCGAGGTACCTCGAAACAAAACAAGAAAAGAATATATTAGTCGGGATAAGCTAGGCTGTGCTGTGATAACAACTCCAAAGTCATAGTGAATAAGAACAAATATGTACTTCTCCCTCACAGAAACCTTGGTCACCTGAAGACATCTGTCTTGTGATTTCAAATGTCCAAGATTCCTCAAACTTCAATGCGCCAAGATTTTTTTTTTTCTGTTATATCCTTGGCAAGGGAAGGAATAGCTTAACATTTCCTTTAGTTCAATAAATGCAGGTAATTGTCAATGATACCACATCACTTCCACCTCTGTCATTAGCCACAGCAGACTGAGAGGACGAGGAAGCCAGGGATCAGCACCTCTTACTAGCACTACGGACTGAAGGAGGTGATCTGGAGATATTGACGGGCAACCCAAGTATCAAGCATCAGGGGTGGGAAAACTGTGTATTCTTCAACTGCATCCAACATGTATTGCAAGGCCAATCAAATTAATTTTTGATTGGGATTTTCTTAAATTATCCTCAATTATTCCTTTAATCAGTAAACCATTTTCACAGAACCACCCCAGCATAGATATTCGTAAAGTTCTGTATTTCATTACATATTGAAATAGCATTTAAATATTTAAAAAAAATCCATAGACTAATTTCATTATTGTCACAGAAGAATATTATATTACTTGAAAAGTGCTCAATAAGATTGATTTGTGTTCTCTGTAAAATGTAGTCTCCACTGACCACTTGCCAGGTTGGGTTACATGAGTCTTTCAAACCACAAACTGTGCTGTGGTCTTTACAATGCAATGCCTGGAATGCTTCCACTAAGCTTTGAAACCCTACAAAATATCAATGGGCAGTTCACAGCCAATACCTACCCAGGCAGAGGCACTTGCTGCAAATCCTTTGAAGTAGCTATTAGTGTAAATCAAAGGTTTAGCGGGTTCTAATTTTTCCCTTGCCCTTCTAGAATATTCATCAACAAATTGTGCTTCTCTGCATTCACTGGCAAAGCATCACCACTTGATAAACCTTTAGCTCTCATAATTTAATTCCTTACCCCTTTTAAATAAGTCCCATCAATAGCATTCATTATTAATGAAAGGTAGACTGATTCCTGGATGACGTTTTAGTCCAGGCTGCAAATCGATACTTCTGGCCATGTCTGTTTTATTATTGACAACGTCTACCCACATTTACTCCCATAATTAAGTTCTGGTTCAACTTCTAACTTTCTCAAGTGTTTGAAATAGCTCTATGGTGTTCTTAATTTCAGCTGCTGTTTCATCTTTCTCGGTAGGTGCCTATTTTATTGTTAAAGGTCATACTCATTTGTCTGCTCCAACAAAGGCAGCCCTTAAAGTTGGCTGTGGTTTTGACAGACAGTGGTCCCTATAAGTGATGGCCTTAAGGACAGGGCTGGCACTGAGAGACAGTCACCAC
>PVKA01013580.1:0-15000 GCA_004027165.1 Ctenomys sociabilis | reverse complement strand
CACTCCATATTACGAGCTCAAGGCAAAAGAGACTTTAACGTTTTTTTTTTTTAGTTGACAAAGAGCATACTCTTCTGGGTATACTTGGCACTTCTGTCCTTCCTGAGAGGGTCACTGTGTCCTCTAAATAGCTTTCACTCACTTTCAAGAGATACATGAAGCAACTGAGTTCGATTGCTATATTCTAGTACTGACCACTGAGAGTGGATCAAAAAAACCCAATGAAGTAACTTGTCATTGCAATTGTTACCTTGCTCACTAGTTCTAATAAAGAGTACTTCATCAAGAAATCTACTTAAGAAATAGCTCAGTGGTCTAAGCATCTGCCTAGCAAACACAAGAACCTGGATTCGATCCCCAGTACCACATGCCCTGCTGGCTCTGGCACCAGGCAAAACCCTGTGGTGGCACACAGTGTAATCCCAGCACTGGGGAGGCTGATACAAGAGGATCACTATGAGTCTGAGCTGCATAGCAAGACCCTGTATCAAAAAAATAATTCATTTTTTTTAAAAAAAGAAATAAAATCCAATGTTTATCCCCCATACTGTTAGTGTTGAGTTTCTCAATAGATGATCTTTATTTCTGCCTGTTCTGTCCTGACAAGCACTAAGCTAAAGTGGTAGGGAGGGAGGGCAGCTACTGGCATCTAGTGGTTAGATGACTGGGGTCCTAAAATATATAGGACGCCCGCAACCAAAAATTATTTAACCTAACCATCGATATTGCCATGTTAGATGATACTGCTTTGATGTCTGTTTTAAAGATACCCTTCCCCTGCAAATCACAGTCTTTGGAGCTGCAGTATGATCTGCTGGGGTTTCCCTGCCCCAAAGCCCCTGCTCTTCTCCTGCCCCAAACACCTGAGTTGGTGAGAGGCATACTTGTTATTAATAGTACTTTCCCCCAGGAATGGTGTGACAGGGTGTGGGCAATGACGGCACACCTGTAATTTGAGGAGAGAAACCAGGGCATTTTGATATCACCCCTTCCTCCCAACAGCTGAGCTACCCCTGTAATTTGGGCAGGCTGAAAACAGTGATTCTCAAAATACTTTGATTTACATCCTTTCTCTTCCTCTCCTCCTCTCCAAAGTTTTCCACATTTACCCATAGCTACTTTAGAAAGACATAAAATGTCTCACGATAGAATCTGCTATTTATAAAATAAAATTTCTCGAATTGTGTAGCAATTTAGGAAAAAGGGGAAACGTACACTTTCAGGTATATAGTGTGTATTTAAAATGAATCATTTGCTAGAACTTGGACAATCATTTCCTGGAGTTTTGTTTGATTCTGAACACTTTTACGTAAACATTTCCTTTAAAAATATTTAATTTGTGTTCTATGTTGAACAAATGATGGGTTGAAAATTTGAAAATTAGTGGTTTTATTCATTTAGTAACAATACATTTGCTCCGTAGTTAATATATGTATATACAAAATCTGTATGGACTTATGTACAGTTTTGGACATGAGTTCACGTATAATTTCTGGAGTTCTTTTCTGTGCCCCTTGCCTCCCCCACTAAGACGGCATCCTGAAGAGCCAGCCCAGCACATGTGAATCCCACATTGCCGTGGAGGCAGACTGGAGCATCTGGACAGTCCAACCGCTCATCTCCTCAAGGGCAGTTGCTGCCTGCAGCCAAGACACCTCTGTGCGCTGTGTTGCACCAACACTGCCACTGCAGTCTTCATACATGTGTAGCAGAAAGGGAGGGCTGATTGTGACACTGGGACAGAACCAAAATAAGATTGTGAGGTGATGGTTCCCAGCTGCAGCATTCTTGATCTCTGTATTTTTTCACTGCTCCTATTTTTCCTTTTGAGAAAGGTTCTCTAATTTTCATCTTTTGCTGTTTGCTTTTTAATGCAGATGTTTAAGGTTTTATACTTGCCCAGAATATTACTTTAGTTTTATTCTACAACTTTTGATGAAAGAACTCTTGTTGCATTCCTATTAGAATATTCTCTGGTTCCTTCTTTGACCTATGGGTTATTCCACAATGATTTGGAATGTAGTAAATAGTAATTTTACTATTTAGTTTTGCAAGTGCTTCTTTGAGGTTTTATTCATATATAAATATAAATATATATATATATATATATATATATATATATTGCCAACACTTTCAAACTAGTTATCACAAATAATTTTAAAACAGTCACAAGGAATGAATTCGTTTTTGAATGTTAGAGTACTTATTGAGCAATGCATGAGACCAAGGATTAAATCTATTACTGCAAAAAAAAATTCTGAGGTCATTTGAAAAGTGCCCTACTTCTCAACTAAGGCTCACAGAATATAAAAACACCCACTGCTTCTCTAGTGATTTCATTCATGTGATTTTCTTCAGAGTCTGGGATCATTGTGACTACTGGTAAGATGGCTTAAAAATTTTGCAAAATTGTATTTGCAGCAGGGAAAACAATATTTCATGGTGGCTTTTTGAACATGCCATGCCCACCCAGTTGTTGCTTAGGTCCATCACAAAACCCTTGACACAATATTTGCCCTGAACATGGAGGGAAAACACAATCAGAGTAATGCACCCTCAATTTCACTTCTTGCCTTCAATTTTGTAATCAGTTACATTGGGTTTCCTGTGTATTTTACTTTAAAACTAAGTAAATAAATAATGTTTCACATTTACACTAATAGCTGGCATAGAGGAAATATACAAGGACTCTTCTGATCGTCAGCATTTGTTTTCATTCATTCCCTAGTATACCAACCGTCAGGATTGAAAAAAACCCCAAATATGGATCATTGCTTTTTGTTTATCTAGATATTTTGGAATCAATATGTTCTAAAACATGTTGCCAAACTACGTGCTTTGGATTTTCCATGCCTATACTTGGGTCTGAATTCACTTGCAGTGAATAAAAGGTAAATTTTTAACTGGGAAGAAGGCGACCTGTGTGATAAGTGCTAAAAATATACTGCATTAGAGTGATTAGAAATGTTGACTTTTATGCTTAAAATAATTTTTAAAGTGCATTCTTGATAAAAATATCTCTGAAGCTATCAGCAAGTCTTCAGGCTCTCTTCAAATGACAAAAGGAAGCTTAAATTTCATGTTGTTTTGTATGATTTAAGATGAATAATGTGGTGTTCTGAAATTGGAAATCCTGCTATGGCACAAAAATTAACCTATTAGGTTGAAATACATGAAATTGCCATTTTTCTACTTCGAATGATTATATCTTAGTTATTTTATGCATAGCAGTCTAACTTATTCATAATAATGTTTCAACTCACTGGTCATTTTAAAATCATGGCTATATATTTCATTACACTAAAATGCTTATTATATGCTAATGTTGTGCACAGCACTATAGAGGATCAGAAACAATTTTGTGTCTTATTTAATATAATTGTTATCATAGGGTTCATATATTCTGTAGCCTAAAGTGCTTGTAGTCTTTGATTCAGAGCCTTAACTGTTTACAGAGCTTGGCATTATGAACACAGTTGCATGCATGAGTTAGAGAATGAGTGAAGCTTAAATGTAAGTGGAGATAAATCATAGTTTTGTACTCCAAGCAACTGTCCTATGTATAATTTCAAATTACTATTTTACTTTGGGGCAGCAAGAGTGGGACTCTACAAACTTGAGTCTCAGCAGACACTTAGCATCTACTGATTTTTCTTTTGATTTTTTTGAATTAAAATATTGAGAGAATCGGTTTTGGTTATTGCGGTAAACTTTAGGCATTTGGGAATCAGTTAAGGTCACACTAATTGTGCACTCTTTCACTTCACTGTCCTAGATGCTGAGGTTATGCAGAAAAACTAACTACCCTCATAACTTAAGAAACCTTACAATTTCAGGGGAAGAGATAGACACGTGCTACAGAATAACATGACTGACTATATCATGTAGAGCAAAGACTTGTCCTTATGTCTGAGCTTGACTGCTCCCACTCCTATTTACAAAGCATGTGACATTGAGTGACTTTTATAAACAATTTGTACTTTACTTTTATTTTTACAAGAGGGGACATGGTAGTGCCCCTCTCTGCTGTTTGCTTTTGAGATTCAGTAAGCTGACCTAGCCAGAACACTAGATCTTGAGACAAAACAATCACTTTTTAAGTGTTATTTAAAAAGTTTTTAAAAAATAATACCATAGTGTAAGATAAAGGATGTTTGTTCTTCCCATATCTAAAATCTTTCTGTAGGAAATGATATACTTTGGGTCCTGTTGATTTTCCTTGAAAGCGAAAAACACTACAGGCAATCTATTTTGGATTCAAATCTTTGTTACTTCCTAACCATGTGAACTTTCATGTTCTTATGTGCAGAAATAGAATTACTACTACCACATTTTTAGGATTATCCTGAGAATTTAATGAGATAATATATATAGAGGCAGGCAATAAATAGTAGCTATTAACATTTATGAGATGGAAAATCTACTCATCCAAATACATACCCACAAAAATAAGAAATGCAAATATGTGGTTGCTCAAATAAAATAATTATATTCTACTTTTAAAAATAACAGAACTCAGAGATTGACTAATTCTCAGCATGCTATATCATTCATGCTTGGTTCTTACCAAATGCCTTCTTAAAATCCTTGTAAAATTGGTTGTTCTCACTTATTTTTATAGTACTGCATAAAATTTCTTACAAACATAAGATATTATCTTATTTTTGCATTATGGAATGGAAACTGTCTACATAAATTTGTTATGTGATAGAGTTTATGCTAATTTTGCTGTAAGTTTAATGAGTATAGTGAAAGCTTGTTAATAATTAAAAAATTTTACTTCTTCAAGTTACAAATAAGTATTACAGTAAATACTTTCCAATCTTTATCTGACATGACATCTTACCAATACAGGCATCACAAAATAAATAATTTATGAAAAATATTTATTTAAAGAGCTGTAATTTACCTTGCATTTACCATATGCCATTCATCCAAGTAGCAATATAAAATATTCATTAGAGAAACTCATTAAAAACAAACTTCTATACAATGAGGTGACGGGCCAACAAAAAGCATCAATCATAGCAGGGCTTTAAGTTTTTATTAGTGCATATGGGCACACTAATATTTCAAAGTAGAAAATTATGAATATTTTGCTCTGGCTCTGGAATGGTCAGGCTGCTACAAAGACAAATTTGATAAGAGTATAACAAAGACAGGAACTGGTTTTTCTTCATTTGTTTTCATTTTAGTCAAGAAATCAGTGACAGTGCACTGAGATTTATTTTATTAATGATGAATCAACCTGATGTTATAATTAATGGGAAATCTATAGCTAATCTAGAGAAGAAATAACTAGGCACACAGTGGCATAACAGAGCTCCCTTCTGCTGTCTTGCCTGTGCACTGCAGGCAGAGCCACCCCTGCGCACATCAGTGGCTCCCTGGTGCATACTGAGACCCCTAACAGAAGAACAACTCCACTCAGGCCTAAAAGCATTGTTTACAAAACACCACAAAAACAGGATTTTAAAAAAAAAAGGATCATATGCACACAATGTACCTATATGTTGGCTGCACGGACAGCTTTAGACATAGACACGCATCAATGCACACACATCTTAAGAATACTACTGGAGCTATTAACTGTGAGTAACATCAAAGTTGAAGAAAATAACAAGCTCACATCAGCACGTTCCTGGGATTCGCATAAGCAGTGTTGTGCGCTCCTGGATCTCCGTATATAAACTAATTCACAATTCATTAGGAAGTTCTGTTAAATCTCTGTTTCACATTCACTGCCCTCTATTACACTGCTGATCTGTGATTAAATGTTCTAATAAAATTAACTGGCTTTGCTACAAACAGAACAGCTGGAGCTATGTTTAATTTCATGTCAAACATACACAGGAAACACCTGTCTAGGTGAAGTAATTTTTTAAAAAAATGACATTAATCCATCTGTTATGAAAAATGGTGTCATGGTTGTCACATTAAAAAGTAATATCAACAAACAGCAATCTTAAATTGCTTTGGAGTGCAAGTTTTCTAAAATTAACAAAATATTGCTTATCCAAATGTTATTGTGTCAGTCTTAGTTTGTGCTGAATAGTAAGAGACCTTCTTCTTTAACTCAGCAATTTTCAATTCTTACCCATAAAGCTTCCAGATGTTCAGCTAGGCTCTGTAGTTAAAGGATTAAAAGCACTGGTGTGGTATTTTATCTAAATGTCTGTGCTGAAATCAAGCTGACATCATCCACTGATTTCTTCATATAGTAGGTAAGATTTCCATGCATTTTTAAGTATTCCAAAGTATGCATAGATGGTTTTTACTTGATGCCAGCGAACAAGTACATCCTTTCTGGAATTAAACATTCCCAAGTGTGCATAGTTCACAATGATTTCTGATAAGAGAAATAACCAAGGGAGGCCCCGTGCAGGAAATTGGGTGGGGTTTATTTGCAAATGTTTTCTCCTTTCACTCAGTCTGTTTTAAAATTCTTAGCACATTGCCCTTCAAAACTATTTTTTTCTAATTTGTATTTCAATTTCTATTCCTTTGTAGAAGATGAGTGGGTAGTTATAGGCTTATTAAAGTCATATTATTTTCTCCTTTTAAAAAATGACACCATAGGGGTCAGGGAGATGGCTCAGTAAAATAAATGCTTCCCTTGCAAGCACAAGGGCCTGAGTTCAATCCCCAGATCTGAAAAAAAAAAAAAAAAGGGCATTACAGAATTTTAAAAAAACAGATCAACCCATAGTATCTGACTACATGATATCACTATGTGTCAATATCTTTAGTTTGTTCTCCTCTGGAAATATTTCTATTTAAAGCACCTCAGAAGCAAACTGAATATTTAGTGAAGAAGGGAAGGGGCGGACAGGAGTCTGATGAAGAAGTCAATAAGGCTTGGGTAACTTGTGTTTTCTTAAACCATATATGAAGGTCTTATTCTACATTCTGATGCTGTTATACATACAAAGAGGTGTTCATTTATTTTTTTTTCAGATTATCTATAAACAGAATGAATGTGCCAGGGAAGTATATTCTATAACTATCTTTTCTTAGAGTGGCATCACTTATAATATTCAGTTTTATGTCTTCAGGGTACACTCATTAAAGAAAATTATGAAAAACCACTCTTGAAGAACATCTTGCCAATCCAGAGTGTTATAGAAAATTATTAGAGTTTTTTATTTTAAAGATATTTCCAGCAGAGTGAAAAACACAGATTTGTTCACTCCGCATGATCATAGATTTGTAACAGATCACAACCTTGGAAAAGTTTAACAGGCAACTTAATATTACTATTTTATGTTCAGTAAGTTATTAATGACTCTAATTTCATAATTATGACTGCAATTTTTATGCTTTTATTTTTTTCTCAGTAATGACAGAAAGACACAGCCCAGGAGTAAAGGCTTGAGTCCACGGTTTGTGATGAATTCCACTAAAATAATTAGTGTGGAAAAAAGAAGACTACTCTTTTCTGAAATGATTCTGTAAATACAGGCAAACCACATGTATATACCTAGGGTAGTGTGAACAGGTGAAAGAAGTTAAAGAGGATGTTATGAACAGGTTTACGGTAGAGAATGACAGTGGAATCCTGGCAACCACATCTGATCGTCCTGTGACAAGCTCCGCAAGGATCAAACTGGTGATGAATTCTTATAAGGGATCTTTGTGCTACTGGGAGAGAAGTTACTGTCTATAGGGTCTCTAGAGAACAGTTTCACTGCTATGTGTCAAAAGTTGTCCCTGAGGATGAGAGGAACGTGAGCCTGGAAATTCTTGGAACTTCCACCGGGTTTATTTATAATAGGAGCTCTCTGTCTGTCTCTGTCTCTCTCTCTCTCTATTTCCATTATATAAATGTTATAATACATATGTATTTGTATGTATATACTTTTCTTAAAAAACTGTGATTTTTCTATAGGAGCTACATTTTTGTGAATGTTGCTCTGGTACAATTTTAACTGTTGGTTTGCTCACTTTTTAAAAAATTTGATTGCATAGTTCAATTCTCAATGCAGTTTCAATTCTCAAAAACAGTGACTCTAGTTCTTTAAGTGAAAATGCTTAGCAATAAGCAAAATTCCTTTTATAGAATGGAAATTGATGCTGAAGTTAAAATTCATACTTGTATATAAAATATAATGAAATGTTACTAACTAGTTTTGCTATAGCTTGGCAAACTTTATTTATGAAGGATGAGATCATACATAACTTTGACTTTATGGGCTACATCATTTCTGATTCCACTGCTTAATTTTACTATTGTAGAAAAAAAGCATCAGAGATGAAACACAAGAAGTGGACATTATTGTGTGTCAGTAAAACTTTATTTACAAAAAGAAGTGGTAGACTATGATATGCTATGGTTTTATGGACATTATACTTTAACTATAAGAACTTTCTATGTAAACAGCACTCATCTAAAGAATAAAATTATATAGCTTCAACTATATGAATAGACTACTATTTTTAGATTATGAAAATGTAAATTTATAAATTTACAGATAAACTGGATTGGTCCTAACTCATATCGCAATTTGTAGATCTTAGCAGTCAACATAAGTAAATGAAGTGTTGTAAGATGGATTTTTGTAGTAATGTAAATAAAACAGAAATTAATGTAAATTACCATAACCAACAATCTTGACTCAAATCAGAAATCTGTGTAGAAAGGAGAATTAAAAGGGAGATAGAAAGCTTTTATGCATTCTAGACTGATTGGCTGATTAAAAAGCAAAAACTGATTAATCACAATAAATTATTGCATTTCTAAAAAAGAATGTTACTTAAATTATTCTTTAAAATTTGTAGAAGGAGAAAACTAAATTAATGGTTAAGAGCAAAAATCCCATCACATTGCGAAATGGTCATGGAAGCAAAAAATTATGGGCAATCCTAATCTTTTGATCATTTCCCTTTTCACCTTTTTTTAAAACCAGGATTCAGTGCTTTTATTAATTCCAGGAGAGGGAAAATATAAACAAAGCTTTCCAGAATAAGACAATCAAATTAACTTAGGAATTAAAGTAAATGAAAACTGATGTCTGAACACAGTGACCTCTAAATTTGGAGAAAATACCATGTGTCCTGACTCTAAGCCACAGCTTGACAACTGTGTGTCTCCTTTATATCCACTCTGAAGTGAAGAGAAGCTGCTGGTTGGTTTTAGAGTTCATCGCTCTTTCACATCCGCTTTAGCTTTTATCCCTCTGCATTTCTTTGCCCTAGTAGCACATCCTCCAGGGCAACATATTATGCATATGACATTTCTTATATTGAAACCTTTATATAAGTTTATTGATACATTTATTTTTACATATGAGGAAATTTATTTTACATATAATAACTGTATTTGTATAATAACTGTATTTCAAAATTGTACTCAGAAATTAATTCAGGAGTCCTACTTTCAATTTGCCATGTTTAAATATGAAAATTCATCAATATTCAGCAGTTAATTATAAATAGCTTCATGTTCTTTGATTATCAATTTGCTACCTAAATTTGCATATATTTAAATTGTTAACAGTATTAACCTTTTGTACATTTTTTTTTCAAATGCATTTTTCCTTCTCTGGTGTTTAGAGTTTGTAATATAATTGGTGTTTATATGACTCCTCTTGAGTACTGCATCATTCTTTCATATTAAATGTAGAATAGCTGTGGTCTGACTTTTTCTCAGATACAGAAACTTTCTACCCCACACTTCAGGACCCCTGTTCTCAGTATGTGTTTAATGTACTTCTCACATATAACTATGTTCTGAGATTTTATTTATAATCTACATTCAGGCTTACAAGTTCATACTCCAACAAAGTTGATTCTATAGTAATCTCTAACGTATTTCAATTGTTCTTTTGTCATAGTCATTATTTTTTTATGAGAGAGAGAAAGAACTAATACGAGCAGCACTATCTTTAAAACTGTGACACATCACCGTACATGCAAGAGCCAAGCCGAAGCAGGCTCAACTGGCAGACTAGATGAACCCCTTCAATTTTCAATCAATCAAATTATAGTAAATTGTTCAGTTGAGCTACCTCAGGCAACACGAATCTAAAAACCTGTCACTTCGGAAACATTGCAATCCAAGCTACAGTCATCTAAAAAAAAGTCATACCATTACTGACTCATAATACTCCTAAATTTAAGAACTGATTTATCTATAAATTGTGTTCAATGACTATCTAAAAGACAATTAGTGCTGATGGATTATATCATCCAACCACAGTACTAATTTTTTACTTATTAAATAATGATTTTAAAACTATTTGTTTAGGGTGACTGCATCAAATATGAACAGTGTCCAGATTATACAGAAAAATTATAATTTTGATCTAGCTAACTGCTTTGTGTGCAGTTTAGATTGTACAAAACTTAATTAGAGATTTAGTCATTCAAAGCAGATTTATTATGTTTAGTTTTCTTTTCTTTTTGCAATGGAGAGAAATTGATTTGTCAGTCACATTAAAATTTCAACAAACACAAGTAAGAACAAAACTCTGCCCTCCAAAACAGTAAAAATCTAATTACATTTTTACCACTCACAAATTTATTAATGTATTTTCTGACATTTATTCTGTGAAGTTCCCCTTAAGCTGAGGAGTTACTGTGGATGCTATTGCATTTCAAAAGCTTTCTTTCAGTTCATCTTAGATGTATGAAATGCCATTTCTATACCTAGAAATATTTAGTGGAATGCATGCAAGAGAGATGATTGCTTTTCTTAGTAGTGTAGGCATTATAATTTAGAAAGTAAGGAGGGAAATGACAAAATAAATTTTACTCTCAAAACACAATTTCCAGAAAATTGAATGAGATATTTGTAGGAGAATGAACCTTGTTAAAATCATGGTGGTTTCCACTTGCAATAGTCTCATATTTATACTCAAAATGTGTTCATGATTACTTGATGAAGGCATAACCTGCTCAAGAAATAACACTCGTAAATAATACATGCTAAAGCCCAAAGATAATCATACAAGTTATAAGAATATACCTTCCTCCACAAATATATGTCATTGCTACATTTCATGAAAGGGCACTTAATTGACTACCAGATAAAGAAATAAACCTGCTAAAAGAATAGATTTACTGTGCACTGAGACCATGCACTTAAGGGTCTCCACTGAATAAAAAGCCAGTTCCATTGGCTGAGTTAAGATATGTTCTTGCATGCACTGGGACTTATTAACTGAACTTTATGTGCCTTTTATGCATCATTTATTTTTGAAAAATCAGGAATTTTCCTGATAGCAATTACTTACTCGCGAAAATCGTGTGAAATTCCTGTGGTTGGTACCACAAATTCTAACACAAGTAGAATTTTTAACACCTCTAAAGTTGAGTAGAGAATAAAAGGAAGTGGGATCACACGCAAGGAGGTGTATATGGCCCTCCCGAATACTGTGGGTTTTCCTTAAATATTTTGCCTGAAAGCCTTACTTACACTGGTCCTGCTGAATACTGACATCTGAACAAAATTATTCTGGTATAATCTTTTACAAAGATGTTGATGCCAAACATATTTCTAACATTTCTTCATACTTATTTTTCTTCCTGCAATATCATCTATGTATGGCATGACCGTAAACATTTTTATTCATTCCTATTTAAGCAAGATTTGTGTTTGTTGGTTCTAAAATTCACTTCTCTCAGTAGAAGCTCAAAACCTAAAGGAAATTAAGTGCTTTAGTTCAGATTGCCTATAAAATTCAAAGTTATTTCTCAGTCCTATGCAATTAAATGAAAATGCTGAACTATATTTTATAGGTGTGACTGCAAAAGGCTAAGGGAAGAAATTTCTTAGTTAAATTTGCCCCTACTTTGTTTTTCATAAATTTCCTGTGATTAAATTCTTTTAACATTTAAACTGTGTTTGATCCAAAGTTTCAAAGTTAACTTTTCAAGTGTTCATTAAGGCTTAAAAGAATGTGCAGGTTTTCAGCCTTCCTTCCACAGACACCTGTACAGGAGAATGAAATGGTATCATCCTTTTGATACACTATAAAGCTCTGATGTAGCTCCTGGGTCATATTTTCATTTTTGGCAAATAGAGGTTGAAGGTATCACCAGTCGGGGACCCTCTGTGAACAGATGCATCTATTGCGGCTTACTTCTAAAGGGATCTCCCACAGGGGGATTCAGCCTTCTTGTCCCTTTTCGACACATCTTGGTGTTTCTTCCCTTCCCTCTTCTTCTCCCTTCTACCATTTCATTTTATCGGTGAAGATAGTAAATACTTAGATGACCTCAGGAATGAGAACCACTGCAGAAAATAGTGACTGAGAATTTTAAAGCAAGTATTGCTGGCGGGCCTGCTATTTGCTTTCACGCAACCTGATGGAGAAGCTCCTCTTGGTCTTAGCAGAGGTGCTCAATGCCAGCTCTAGCAGTGAGCTCCCAAGGCAAGAATTTTCTCCTTAGGCTGGAAAGGCAAGACTTGCCAAGGAACTTTCTGAGGTCGCAGACTGTCATGTGCACTCACATTGTTGTCTCCCTCAGACATTTCATCTTTATTAGAATACTAGATTCCCGGGGCAGGTTGGGGGGTTTGTGTTGTATCCATGATTTGTCCATACTCCAGAGAAACTACTTTACAGCCCACATAGAACATCCTTGATGAACAGAAGTTAAAGCCTGGCCCTTTCACCCTTCATGTAGGTCTTACTACCAGCCACTACTAGCTCTGAGATACTGGCCAGCAGCACCGAGTTGGTCCATGATAGAGTACGCATTAATCCTTGGCTAAATGCAGAGTAGACACAATAAGGTGAAATTTTCATAAAGCAGCCTTTATTACATAATAACAGTGGTATGAACTATCATGTCAGTTATTATTCTACGTGAAATAATAGTGAAAATCATTTATATTTGTTTTGCCCTTATTTTTAAATGTGTTTTCTTGGAAAAATTAACATATTGGCAAGTGATAAATAAAATTTATGAGTTTATTTGAAATTTCATTTCTTCATGAAATATGCAAATGTAGGCACCATTGCAATAGGTCACATTTATCAGGTCCAGATGGACACTGCAGTGAATTCCTTTTTACTTACTTTCCCATTTGGCAGAATGCAGACGCTGGCCCTTGGCTATGGGCTGTGGAAACCTCTACAGGCCGACACTTTGCCAGCTAGGAGTTTACACTGCTAATTATGGTGCCATTAACAATTGACCTTTCTGGAATTTTTTGTTTTCTTATTATAAAAATGAAAGGGTTGATCAAGTTAATTTTCAAAACAGTTTTAATTCTCTGTCCTCTCCCACCCTTTCCCCTTCCCCTTCTTGTCTGTCTGTCTGTCTGTCTGTCTGTCTGTCTGTCTGTCTGTCTGTCTGTCTGTCTGTCTATCTATCTATCTATCTATCTATCTATCTATCTATCTATCTATCTATCTATCTATCTATCTATCTAGTGTCCATTGGAGGTGAGAAGTGTGTGTGTGTGTTTAGACCCTTGTGTTCTGTTTGTGAGGTCAGGCCTATAGAAGTTTGACTAATTTGTGTATCAAGATCTGGTATAAGAAACTGGACTGGGGAAAAGGAGAGAATTGGAAGAATCCATTTCTTCCTAGAGTACAGAGCATAACAAGCAGCACTGAGCTCAGAATCTTTGACTCTGTTCACTGCCATACTCTTGCCTCTACTTAACCTTTTCTTCACTTATATTTTGGTACCCAGACTCTCTAATGTATGCTTACATCAAATAAATCTGAATTTATGTACATTCTGGATTACTTCTAATGCTATATTTACTTAAATGAAAAGAGCATTGAAATTTGGGTTAAGACTTAATTTCAGAATTCAACTTCATCACTTACTTGTTAGTTCCAAATGAGTTCTCTAACTTTTATATGCTGAACCATGGAGATTTACGTTTCTTGGCACAGGTTCTAAATGAGGTTATGAGCATGAACATATACTGTAAGTTCTAAAGTACTATATAAATACTACACATCAACACTACATATATGAGCTGTAATGTATTTTTAAAACAAATAGACACATGTAGGTGTACCATCATATTACACAATTGTGTTTAACAGATACACAATCCTAGAATTTGTTTTCTATTTGTCCTTTTTTCTTCCTCTTTCCCTCCTTACATCTCTCCCTCCTATGTTTCTCTCCTGACCTCCCTTCCTTCTTTCTCTCCATTTTTCCTTTGCTCATTCTCATCTCCTTTTAATTCCCCTCCTTGTTGCCCAACTTTCTTTTTTCCTGTGCAGACCCTGTAGGATTTCATGTGTCCTCTGTCTTTTGTCTTTCTGTTCTAGGTTCAGGCATTCCTGAATAAATCTAATTCATTTGCAGTATTAAGAGTCACCTTATGTTTCACAGGATGAAATCTCAGTACTTTAGTGAGGTGTACCAAATGCTTTTAGTCTACAGTATATTTCCATACTTCTCCCTGATGCACATCCAAAGCTCTACCTTGTGTTACTCTAAACACTTTACTACAGCTTGAAATTCCTACTCTCTCATGTTGTGGGATGTAGTCCTGCTTATCCTACTTATTCAATTCTATTTTTCAACTGTCCTAGTCTAAATGAGGCTCTTATCTCTGAGCATTTTTGTACCTCTCCCATATATTTGTGTTGAAAAATATATTTGTATAATTTTGCATTATCATCACTTATATGCTAGAACTTGTATCTAGCAACTTTCCATTTCCTTTACTACCTAGTAGAAAAAAATGGGGTGTGTGTGTGTGTGTGTGTGTGTGTGTCTGTGGTATACACTAATTTTGATTAATTCTTACTGCTTCCAACTAATGTTTTGACTTTATTATGATTGTTCATTAAATGATGGGATTCTCTAAAACTAGGTTAAACATATCATTTTCTATAAATATTTCTTTTAATATGTATCGGAGTAATATATAATATATTATATATATATTTTTAGCATATATATATATATATGGTTTGAGCTATTACAAGTCATCTTTATATAGGAATAATATATAATATATATATATATATTTTAGCATATATACATGCATTCTTAGGATCATGGCCTCTTCCTCCAAAG